>JAJDFE020000003.1:0-214965 GCA_021527465.2 Geoglossum glabrum | reverse complement strand
CCCAGCCGTCGCTGCACTGACAAGAGCAAGGTCAGCTGCACCGAAGGCCGTCGCTAATATGAGCCCTCCCCCGCACATTGCGGGAGAGGGCTTCTCTTTTGCCCAAAACCCGCTAAACTCGCCTGCATGACAACCACCTACTCGCTCAACGGCACCCTCACCACCACCCGTCCCACCATTTCCATCACCGATTTCGGCTTCGCGCGCGGCATCACGGTGTTCGAGCTCTTCCGCACCTACCACGGCCACCCCTTCCGCATGGAAGCCCACCTCGACCGTCTGGAGAGCGGCGCTTCGCAAATGGATATCACCATCCCCCTCACCCGCACCCAGATCATTCAGCAGATACAGGCCCTCATGGCCACCCACAACTACGCCCACAGCGCCGTAAAGCTGTATCTCACCGCCGGAGAATCCGCCGCCGCCTCAGGCCTGTCGTTGGCCGCCTGCGGCAGCTTCTCGCCGCAACTCATCATCATGGAAGACCTCGTCTCGCCCAAAAACCCCATCGCCCCTTACGGTATGGACGCCTACCAGCGCGGCCAGAACCTCATGACCGTCAACCACATCCGCGAGCTTCCCACCGTCAAAACCGCCAACTACGGCGTAGGCTTTGTCGCCGCCCGTAAAGTTGCCGGAGCCGACTACGACGACGTCCTCTTCACCACGCCGCAGGGTAATGTCACCGAGGCCACCCGCAGCAACTTCTTCGCAGTGATAGATGGCACCCTCACCACCGCCAAGTCCGGCATGCTGGAAGGCATCACACGCTCCGTCATCCTCGATCTTGCCGCCAAACTGAATATTCGTACAGCCGTCCGCGATTACACTCCCGCCGAACTCGCAACCGCCACCGAGGCCTTCACCACCGGTTCCATCGCGGAAATGGTCCCCGTCCGCAGCATCAACAACACCGTCCTTCCCGGCGCGGAAAACCGCATGAACACCCCCGTCTTCGTCAAACTGCGGGAAGCCTTCTCCGCCCTCATCGCCGAGGAATGCCCCGCCTAACCGGCTTGAACGCAAAAAATCCCCGGCCACAACCGGGGATTTTTAATCATGTAATCAGATTAGCGCAGGATCTGTCGTAGTACGTTCATTACCCCAAGGCATTGTTAGGTGCTCATCTCCACGCATCCAGTATGCATGTCCAACTGGCCCCAATTCCGCAGGTCGTGGTCTGATAATCGAATTACGCCACATTTCAGCAACCCGGTCATATAACATCAGAGGAATATCCGGATTCTTGGAACCCTTGGAAATATATCTTTCTGCATTAGCCCTGAAGGACGCCATAGTTCGCCGTACACCTTCATCGGCGAGATAGTTGGGACGTAAAACTCCAGCCACCCGCATCCGGGTGTCCGTGTCACGAGAGTCAAGGCGCTCTAAAACAGAACTGCTGAGATAGATAATCTCGACATTTTGAATTGAAACACGACCATTCAACACATCATAAACGCAAAAAATGGAGTGTCCGGTCATTTGCTCAGAGCAGCTATCAAGATTTGGTAAAGGCTCTACATTTTTTTCAGTCGCGTTGAACTTCATCGCAGGCATGATTCGCTCCATTCATAAGAGGAATAAACGTTAAGGATGTGCATTAAAACTATTAATAGAATACAATTATCATATAGGCAGGTCAATTCAGCTTTCCCCTGCAATCTAAACCGCCTCAACCTTCGTCCACACCCCATCCCGCAGGATCATCCCTCCCCCCGGTCCTTCACTCGGCCGCCACGCAGGCAGGCAATCCAGCACGATGCCGTAGCGTACGCGCTGCCCATGCACATGGGTGTGGCCATGGATGACATGCTGCACCTTCATCTTTTTGCCCCATGCCGCCAGCCGCCGGTAAAACCCGTGTCCGCTCACTGCCGCCGCCCGCACCGCCAGGGGCGCACCACCCATCACCTTGCGGCGCATCTGGCCGCCCACCATCCGGTGCCGCGTTGCCTTGTCGCCCATTTCGCTTATCCGCCACAGCCAGTCACCGTGCCAGCCCTCATGCCCGTGTACCACCAGCGCATCACCCACCGTCAAAACCTTGGTCACGGTCACGTTCGGCAGCGCCAGTAATTCCAGCATGCGCTCCTTGATACCTTCCGGATACAACACGTTCCTGTGCTGCTTCGGCGCCTCAGTCCCAGCCGCCAGCCACTCCCAGTCAAGGTCGTGGTTCCCCGGCAGTATCACGATCTCCACCCCGATTTTCGCCAGCTGGATCAGAAAATCCAGCACCTCGATCCCCGGCGTAATATCAAATTTTTTTTTCATGTGCCGCCACATGTAAAACTCCAGCGTGTCGCCCGCCAGCACCAGCATCCGGGCAGGGTGCAGGTCCACAAACTGCGTAAAGCGCTTCACCTCCACATCGGGGCTCATCGCGTGCAGGTCGCCAACTACCAGCACGTCCGCCACCATGCCTTCAGTAAATTTTTCCATCACTCACCTTTTTCCGGAACAGCCTTAAGCTGGCCCTTCTTCCATTCAAACTTCAAACCACCCAGCGTCGCATGCCCGGCATCTTCCACGCGCAGCCGTTCCAGCAACGCCACACGCTTGCTCCGCCGTACCACACCATCCTCCGGCACCAGTCTGCGCATCATTCGCGCCATCACGCGCACCGCGGTTTCAGTTTCAACCCTACGCAACGCCTCCAGTTCCACCGTCGCTGCAGTATCGGTGTCATTGAAAGCTACCGGAAACCCCTTCACCACCGCCAAAACCACCTCTTCAGCATCCTGAAGCGCCAGCACACTCGCGGCAATGCTTTCCACCTTAATCCCTGCCATTTCCAACGCAGGCAGCAGCTTGCGCAATTTCGCACGCTGGCTTCCCCCGTCCAGATTATCCAGATCCTCCAGCCACTCAAACGTCCGCTCCAGCAACCAAACCCGCAGCGCCTCACGGTGCACTCCCGCCAGCGGCCGCACAATCACCCTGTCCCCCATCCACGGCGTCACGGGGCGAATATTCGCAAACCCCTGCAAACCACTCCCCTTCCCCGCTCGCATCAAAAATGTCTCGGCTACGTCACTCAACGTGTGCCCGATCACTAAACCAGCCAGATCTTCATCCTGCGCCAGCTTATAAAACCACTCATACCGCTCCATGCTCGCCAACCCTTCCGGATTCGCCCGCGGCTTACCAAGCTTGCCAGCCCCGTGCCGGTACTCAACACCAAGCTCCTTGGCCAGGCCTTCCACAAACGCCGCACTCTCTGCCCCGAAATCGCTCCAGCCGTGGTTGAAATTCCCCACCACGATCCGCTCCCGCAATCCCGCCTCCACCAGCAATCTCACTAGCGCCACACTGTCGCCGCCACCACTTACGCCAACCAACCATCGGGAGTCCCCCTCCCTGAGACGCGCCAACATACCGGAATCCAACAAACTCATGCCCGCACCATGCCACAAAAAAGCGGCCCTTACAGCCGCCAATCGTGAATGTTGTGGTTAGTGCAGTATCCCGCCCGGCAACTCCCGCGCCGGCACACCGGTCTCGGGCGTGCTTGGCATCTCCGGCATTTCCACAATGTCCGGCCCCTGTGCTGGCCCAACTTCAGGCATGGCTGGCCGCTCACTCTCAGGCGTCTTCGGCAGGGTCGGAATCTCCGGCCCCACATCCGGCTTATCGCCATCTTCCTTCGGAGGGATAATCTCCGGCTGCGGCTTCTCCGGCCCCGGGTCCTGGGTATCCGGCTCTTCCTTGTCGCCATCCTTATCCGCCATGCGCGCCAGTTCCAGCTGCTCCAGTTGGAAACTCAGCAGCATACTCTGTTCTAAAGTACCGGCACGATAATTGGGGCGAGGAATGTTCATACCAAGCCAACGCCCCAACCCCCTGCAAGTTGCCCCCGTGCTTCTAAATAAACCACCCAAGATGATCCCCGTAAAAAAGCGGCCCTCAAGCCGCTCTCAAACCCGGTTTCTTAGGCAACCTTCAACAAAGCCAGCTTGTCTTTGGCCCGTGCAGCCTCCGGCGCGGTCGGGTAGTCCTTCAAAAGCTTCTGCCATGCAGCCTGTGCAAGCTTGGGTTGCTTCAGCTGCTCCAGCGCTACACCCATTTTAAACAGGTTGGCAGGCGCCTTGGCACCCTTGGGGAAAGCCTTCAGCCCGTCCCTGAACTTCACCACGGCCGAGGTCGGATTGTTTTGTACCAGGTAAACCTCGCCCAGCCAGTAATACGCATTATCAGCCAACGCATCCTGCGGGTGACGCTTCAAAAACTCCTCGAACCAGACCTGCGCATTCTTGTAATCCGTTGCGGTCAGGTAGGCATAAGCCTTGTTGTAATGGTCACTGGCGGTCATGTCGGCCGGAATCCCCGCCGCCTTGGGCGTAGCCGGTGTCGCTGCCGGAGTTGTCGCAGCAGGCGTCGCGGGCGTGCCGGCCGCCGGAGTCGTCTCCGCAGCAGGCGTTGCTTCTACCGCAGCAGCAGCTTCAGTTTTTTTCGCGGCCTGGGCGGCTTCAATGTCGGCCATGCGCATATCCATGTCCTTGGTGAAATCATCAAAGCGCTTGGCAAGCCGTTCAATTGCCTGCGCCGTCCTGTCGCTGGAACCATGCAGGTTGCTGGAGTCACTCTCCAGCTCACCCAGACGGGATTCAATATCATTCACCGAGTACGTGGAAGCCCCGCCAATGGACGCCGCACCGGAGGAAGCGCTCTTGCGGGCTTCAGCAGCGGAAAGCCGGGATTCCAGCGCATCAAGGCGCTTCATCAAGCTGGTGGCGTCAATGGAAACCGCCTGTGCCCAGCCATTACCAGCCATGACGAGAGAACTCGTAGCAATAAGGAAAGCGGGCAATAGGCGTTTCATGGGGCAGGGTCTCTTCTTGGGTTCCGTTTCGGTCAGTGTAGCGGTGTCTCGCCATTTGTCAAAGCATGTGCCCAACACCTATGCCGCCACCATGGCACAAATGCAAAAGCAGCACCCTGAGGTGCTGCTTTCGAGGTAGTCGTCACCGACTAGTCAGAGACTAGTGGAGAACGATAACGCCGCGGCGGTTCTTGGCCCATGCAGCTTCATCGTGACCGTCAACGGCCGGACGTTCCTTACCGTAGCTGATGGTGGTCAGCTGTTCGGCAGTGAGGCCGGTACCGATGAGGTACTTCTTCATGGAGACAGCACGACGGTCGCCCAGGGCGAGGTTGTACTCGCGGGTACCGCGTTCGTCAGCGTGGCCTTCAAGGGTAACACCTTGAACGCTGTTGGACTTGGCGAATTCGCTGAACTTGTTCAGGGTGCCTTCGGCGTCAGAGCGGATAGCTGCGCTGTCGTAATCGAAGTAAACCTTGTCAAAGCCGCCAGCAACAAATTCAGAATCGAATTTGCTCTTAACGTCGGCGTTGTTAGCCATGGCACCGGCGTTACCGCCCTTGCCGTTTGCGTAGGCGCCGTCGCCATACTTGCTGCCGTTGGCCACCGGGGCAACGTCCAGATCAGGGCTCTTCAGGCAGGAGCATGCAGAAAGTGCTGCTACAACTGCGAGAAGGCCTGCTTTCATCGGGAGCTTGGTCATGTTTATGTCCTCTCGTCTCGTATATTTATTAATTTCGCTTTTTAGTGCTTCAACCCAGTACAACCATCGGGTATCGGCACCTTAAGCACGCCGTTTCGGTTACGCAAGCAAAATCCACAAGTAATCCATGTCTAATGCCGTACCGTTGCAACTACTTATAAGGCCCTTGTGTTCCGCTTGCAACCATAATACCCCTACAAAAGTGCACTTATGCTGCGCAGAAGTCACAAAAAACATAGCATTTATAAGCTCTTCGTAAGGAATCATACCGAAGCGGCACCCCCGCAAAACCTTCCCCACCTTCAAAATATAAAAACCAGAATATAAAAAGAGAGCCGCCCGTCACGGGCGACTCTCATATAAGTTCAAATTCGGTTCAGGCTAATAGCAGCCCTTCCCTCTTAACCGGCCCGGTTCGGGTTCGACTTTCAGTGACGACTGCGGCCACACCGGGAAAAAAGCAAACCCGAAACCAAGGCCAGCCAGCAATCCCATCAAAGCCAGGTCCCTCCCCGTCGGCATATAGCCTTTGCCAAACGGCGACGCACTCAGCCACGGCGCAAACATCACCATCACGAACAGGCCGATGCCGATACCCGCAACGATCGCGTAGTACCACCGCGTGGTGAGGAACACCTCCTCGTGTTCGGCACGCTTCTTCTTCACCACGTTCCAGCAGCAGCCCATCAACCCGAAGACGGAAACCACCAGCTCAAGGTAAAATAGCATGAGCATGACAAGCATCAACAGCCCATGCCAGTTCTGGCTGGCCACAAGCTGTATCGCCGCCTCCCGCCACCGGTCGACCGTCAGCACGCTGATAGCCGTACCGATCACCAAAGCCAGTGCCAGTGGCGCAACTCTATATATAAACGTCATCCGACTCTCCATCGAAAAGATAAAGCGGTAAGGCCGCCCGCCCTAAGCAATACTCAAGCCATAAGTATACATATGTTCAATATCATTCAACAATAAAAAAGGGCGCCAGGCGCCCTTTCGAGTAAAGGTCCTAAATCTAGGAAGACTTCCCAGAGAACCCGGGCACGTGGTCAAACGTGTAAAGGTTCTCAACCTTCACCCAATCAAGGCCCATGGCTTCAATGTTGTGCAGCAGGGTGCGGATGTCATCGTTACGCACATCGCCTTCCGGTCCCATGAAGCGGCAGGCCCACAGGTCGGTCACCGCATCAACTTCGGCACGCACGTCGGGCTTCTTCGGGTTGAACATCTCCATCCCGCGGCTGGAAACACTCGCCAGCGGCACACGTGCGGTTCCGCACTGGGTCAGCTTGGCGCCAAGTTCGGTCACGTCATGGCTGTCAAAGTCCACAAAAATATCCACGCCGGTCAAACGCTTGGTGCGCACGCTCTGGGTGGTGTCTTCGTGGCGGGGCATTTTCACGGCCTTGCCACTGCCGCTGGCAAACGGGGTCAGTTTGGCGGGTTTCTTGCCCAGGTTGCGTACCACGGCCTTGGCAAAGTCCATCGTGGAAAGCGCCTTGCTCTTGTCCACCGCAATATCACCGGTGTGCTCGCCGTTCTCCAGCGTGAAGAGCAGGGAGTTCCCGATCTTCGCGGCAGTCTCGCTCTGGCCGATATGGTAAAGCATCAGCACGGCGGCGTTGATGAGACCGGACGGGTTGGCAATCCCCTTCCCGGCAATGTCCGGCGCACTGCCGTGCACCGCTTCAAACATCGCGCAACCGGTCCCGATGTTCATGCTCCCGGCCAAACCAACACTACCGGCTACTTGGGATGCGATGTCGGAAACAATGTCCCCATAAAGGTTCTCGGTCACCACCACGTCAAAGTTTTCAGGCGTGTCGGCAATGCGGGCCATCCCGATGTCAACGATCAGGCTGTCCTTGATAATATCCGGGTACTCGTCGCCGATCAGCTTGAACACGTTATGGAACAAACCGTCGGTCACCTTCATGATGTTGTCTTTCACAAGGCAGGTCACCTTCTTGCGTCCGTTGGCACGGGCGTATTCAAACGCGTAACGCACGATAAGTTCGGTACCGGTGCGGCTAATCAACTTCACCGCATGGCAGGTGTCGCGCGTCTGACGGTACTCGATCCCGGCGTACAGGCTCTCTTCGTTCTCGCGCACGATCACCATGTCCACGTTGGCGTGCTTGCTGTGCACAAAGCCGTCAAAGGTGCGTACCGGGCGCACGTTGGCAAACTGACCGAAGGCCTTGCGCATCGTCACGTTCACGCTCTTGTAGCCACCACCCTGCGGGGTAGTGATAGGCGCCTTGAACAGCAAACGGTTCTTGCGGATGCTCTCCCATGCGCGCGGCTCAATTCCGTCCATAATGCCGCGCTTGAAGACCTGCTCACCCAGCTCCACAACGTCATACTCAAGCTCTGCACCGGCTTCTTTCAGCACATGCAGGGTCGCATCCATGATTTCCGGGCCGATACCATCGCCCCGGGCTACTGTCACCGCAACTTTTGCCATGAAAAAATTCCTCTTTGTTCTTTTATATCTAAAGTAAATCTGTGTGCCGGAACCATGCCTCAATCCTTAAACTCCCGCAAGGCCAGCGCCCCCTGCCCGCAAAAAATTGGGGCGGAGGTGTATCACCCCCGCCCCAATCGTCATTCAATTCATCGTCTTCCGGTCGCGCTTCACACGCTTCACGTAAACGATGATCTTGTCCTCGCGCCCGTCCTGCATGGTCGGCAGGAACGACATATCGTCACCGATAAGCCGGTAATCGCCGTCGCCCAGCTCGGCCCGTGTCGCTACGTCCATCAGCATGACCGCCACCGGCGCGTCATGGATGAGGTAGCTCACCAGCGCCCAGTTGAAGCTCATGCGACCGGCCTCGCCGGAGTAAGCCCACAGCGCATGCCGCAAGCTATCGATGGAAGCCGTGTCGTTCTTCAGCGCATCCATCAAACCCACGCTGAACTGCAACGGGCGCCTGAAAGCCTCGGAAGCCTTTACAACGGCATCCGGCAAAGCCGTCTCAATCATATTCATGGCAAAACTCCTTCAAGGTAGCCACATCTATCTAAACAAACTGATATTTCGGGGGTAGTCGTGTATCAAGTCCTTTATATAGGCTAAATCCCAGCCAATCCAACCCCTTCCCGCAAAAAAGCGGGCGGAAGTGATGCACTCCCGCCCGTATCGCTTCACCGTATGGCTGTAATTGGCTGTTTCAAGCCAGTTCCGGCACCTTGTCGTTCAGATGAATGACCCGTACCTGATGCCCCGGCCCCGGGTTGCTCCGGTAATAGCGGTCTTCAAACCGCGTGTACTCAAAGCAGTGGTCGGCTACCGTGCTGCCGTCAATGAAGAAGCAGCACACCAGCTTGTCACCATCCAGCTTCCATTCTTTCAGGATCTTCGGGTTTTTGGTACTGCGTTGCAACCCGCTGGAAAGCACGTAGTGGTCGGGCAGGTCCTCATGCACCACGTTCAATCCTTCAAAGGCGTTGGCAACGCCGGCTTTCAGGGTGTCGTCCGTAATTGTCATGGCAAAATCCTCCGTGGGGTTGGTGCCATTATAAAAACGGGCGGAGATTGCTCTCCGCCCGTCATGATCCCGATGAACCGGAACGAACTAGCCGTGGAAGCGACTCTTGAGCTGACCTCAGAGCGTCGCCTGCGGAACCTGCACCGGCGCCG
Organism: Geoglossum glabrum; assembly: GCA_021527465.2. NCBI lineage: Eukaryota > Fungi > Ascomycota > Geoglossomycetes > Geoglossales > Geoglossaceae > Geoglossum > Geoglossum glabrum. The sequence goes on along the minus strand of JAJDFE020000003.1, from coordinate 205,791 downwards.
GTTCGGTCACGCGCAGCACGGCAACACCGCTGCTCGTCTCGTGGAAGTAGGTCGTATCGTCGGCTTTCTGGAAAGCGAACTTGGCGCCGAACGGGCCGCAGCCCAGAATCGACACCTGCAGGTCATCGCCTTCGCCCTTCGCGACGAAATAGCCGGATGACATATCCATAACGCCGATCTTGTCGCGCGGCATTTCATGGAACATCACGATATCCCGCGAATCCGCGAAATCACTGGCCACCGCCGCCAGCACTTTTTCCGCCAACGTCATCTCAGGCGCAGGCATCAGGCCGGGTATCGCCGGAATCGCCACCGCACCGGCAATCGAAATCTTCATGTTCATGGTCAGTTCCCTTCAGGGGGTTGGAGGAGTTACACCATCAAAAAACGCAAAACATGGCACTAGGTAGGCACTTGCCATTCCATATACACAAATAATCGCTGGATTTTCAACAAAAAACGGGCGGGGATATAACTCCCCGCCCGCCTTAAGCCAGCTTCAGTCGATAATGACCACCGCCTTCGTAAACATTTGCTCGCCGTCGCCGGCGTAGTCATGCCCCACCAGAGAAAGGTAAAGTCCGCCGCCAATGGACACAAACTCCTCGGTGTCGACACCGCCGTCCGGCAATCCCTCAACAAGGAAAAGCGTCTCGTCCTCGAAGATGAAATAGGGAAATTCGAAGGTCTTGTCGCCATTGTCCCCGGCCAGGATCTTGGGCCATTGCGAGGTGAACTCCTCCCGCGAGACATGATCTTCGATCAGGGTCCGCGAAAAGACGCCCATGCGCTCGGGCCAGATGGTCAACGACGTATCGTCAGCCTTGGACGTGATTCCGGCCGAGGCCAGAACGGCCGCGAAGTGCTCGCTTATCTTTTTGCCGAACATATCCATCAACAGTCCAACGGACGGTGCAAACACAACGTTATCCACAAAATCAAACTCTACAGTCATATCGATCTCCCGCCCGCAGGCCCCAGAGTGCAAAAAAGTGCATGAACAGTCTAAGTTCCCTTCTAATGTGGAACAAACCCGTCCGATTTCAAGCCCATAAAAAGAAGGCGGCAGGGTAAATCCCTGCCGCCATAATTGGAAGTTAGGCCTCAGGCCCATTGCCGGGGCATAAAGCCCCGCAACCAAGCCATAAAGCTATCCCGCAGCGTCCGCACCCGCACCACGTGCAGGGTGGCGTCGCCGTCATGGCCAACCTTGTCCTTCACCGTGTAAAGGCCGGTCTTGTCCATGCGGTTCAGCTCCACGGTCTGGTCACCCAGCTTGTGGGAGACCATGTAGAGCCTGCCGTTCCGCAAAACCAGCACCTGCTTGGTGTCGGCAATTGCCACCGGTCGCAACTTCAGCGTCGCTTCCGTCGTGTCCATCACCACCGAGGTCTGGAGGTTCTCCGCATAGAACGGCGCCTGCCGTAGTTTATCAAAGTGCCGGTCAACCGCCTGTCGCTCGGCCTTCGTGAGAAGCTCAGTGTTACGCATGGGGTGTCTCCTTTTCCGCCATAGAGAAACTGCATGTGAACGTAAACGCGATACAAATATTACTGAATCAAGTGTAAGCCCCGCTTTCCCCGCCCCACAACCCGAACACCACACTTTTCCACCCAACCGTATCGTTCCGGTAACACTCTCGTAAGATACCGCCCGCAAAAAGGGGGCCTCAGCCCCCTTCAAACCTAAAGTTTACTCTTCTCATCTTCAAACTGGATAACCTCATCCGGCGAATGCAGCGGCTCGGCCTTCGGCACGAACTTCAGTTGCGGCAGCGGGCGCACTTCACTGCTGCGCGGTCCATTGTAGTTTGTCGGTTGTCCAACCTCATCCACCGCCGGAGTCGTCACAACCGGAGCAGCCACCGGAGCAGTCACGGAAGGAGGAGTCACCTTCGGCGTCGCCAGCCCCTCACCTGCCGTGTTGGCGGGAGTCGCCGGAACCTCGATCGGTTTGTCGATCTGCGGCGTCGGCACGGGCTTGAGGGCAGGCACGGTGATCGTGCTCGGCGTCACATAGGTCGTGCCGCTCACGGCCGTTGGCGTAACCGGCTTGCTCGCCGTAACCTTGGCCTCTTCAACCTTGGCGATCTGCGCCTTGGCTTCCACGTCCTTGGTCAGTTCCATCGCACGGTTATAGGCGTCAAAGTTGCTCGGCGCGCGGCTGCGGTTGCTGCCATTCACCAGGTCCTTGGTGCTCGGCACCAGCGTTGCGGAAAGCTCAGCCGGCGGCGGTACCGGCACGGCCTTGCTCTCGGGCGCGGGCGCGGTGTTCAGTTCGGCAGGCGTCGCCTGTTGCAGCTCTTCGGATTTTTCAGGTTCCTTCACCGTATCACCCGCACCACCGGCCGGCGTCGTCACCGGCACCACCAGCGCGTCACCCGGCTTGCGTGCGCCCAAACCGGGGGTCGGCAGCACACCGGTCGGCACCGGCACAACAACAGCAGGCATCACGTTGGCCGGGATCGGCGCCACCGGCGTGATCGTCTTCGTCAAACCCGTATCCTGCGTCACATTCAGCTTCTCGCCGTTCTTGCCGTAAACATAAAGCTGTGTCGGTTGCGGCTCTTCAGGCGCTTTCACGGGCGCCAATACCGCAGCAGCCGGTGGCGTCTTCGTCAAACCCGTGTCCGTCGGCGCCGTCACCGGGTACATCTTCACCAGCTGGGAATTTAATTGCGCACCCGTCCCCGCAATTTCCAGCCGCCGCACATTGAACTGCGGCCCCTTTTCCAGCACGAACGCAATGTTCACACCGTTCTGGTTCCACTTGCGGTCGGTCTTGCTCCAGAACGCATCCATCACTTCGCCCGCCATGGCCGCCGGAATGAACCGCCCTGCCACGTGCTGCAAGAACTGTTGCGCCACCAACGCCTCACCCGCATTCGGGTTGGCGTTCACCGGCCAGTCCCGATACAGCAACCGCGCCTTGGCCACACCGCTACCGGCACTGTCGGCCTTATCCAAATAGAGGCTCACCGTCGCAAAATCGCCGCCCTTGCACAAAAAGTCATAGCGCGCGCCGCCGTAGCTCGGCCCCAAACGCCCGTCCTTGCTGATCCATTTGCAAGGCAAACTTTGCGTCACGGCAAGTTCTTCCTGCTGGAAGGTCGTGAACGGAACCACACCGGTCATGGAGGAAGGCGCCTTGCGCAGCACCTGCACTTCGTCCGCCGCGCGCACGCTGTCCACCGGCATGGCCAGTAAAACCGCCATGTTGGTCAGCGCGGAAAACGCCATCCCCCGCAAAATGCAGGACGGAGTGATACGGGTACGAAGAAGCTTCATTACCGGCATGTTACCTAAAACGGGGCCAACCGGCCCCGTCATTGTGGTGTCTCAGTCACCTTTCAGGCACATACTGTGCCCACGCAGCAACTTACGCGGCAACGCCCCGTCCAGCGGTCAGCGCAGCGGAAATATCCCCCGCACCGCCGCCCATCGCCAGCTCGGGCCGCCCGCCGCCCTTGCCGCCAATAGCGCCACACGCCGCCTTAACCATGTCACCTGCCGAGATCTGCCCGATAAGGTCCTTGGTCACCCCGGCCACGATCGCCACCTTGCCTTCAGTGGCACTGGCCAGCAGCACAACACCACTGCCCAAACGCCCCTTCAGGTCTTCCACGGCAACACGCAAGGCTTCACCATCGGCAGCCGGAACCTCCGCCACCACCAGCTTGCCGCCTTTGTAAGCTTCAGCCTTATCCAAAAGCGCGGAAACATCCACGCTCGCAACCGGCTTCTCCTTGGTCTTGCCGGACTGCAACGCCTTGACCCGCTCAACCAGCGCATCCGGCTTCACTTTCAACTGGGCCGCCAGTGTTTTCACCAGCTCGGCTTCACCGGCGTAGGCATTCCGCGCCACTTCATGCGTCACGGCTTCAATACGGCGCACACCGGCCGCCACACTGCTCTCACCGGTGATCCGGAACAACCCGATCTCACCCGTCTGCCCCACGTGCGTCCCACCGCAAAGGTCGGCCGTCACCATGCCAACGCTGTCCGGCGTACCCACGTAAACCACGCGCACTTCATCGCCATACTTTTCGCCGAACTGCGCCGTCGCACCACCGGCCACGGCATCTTCCTTGGCCAGCACCTTGGTCACCACCGGCAGGTTGGCCCAGATCTTCGCATTCACCCAAGCCTCAAGCTTGGCAATTTCTTCCGGAGTAACCCCCTTCGGATGCGAAATATCAAACCGCGTCATCTTGTCGTCCTGGCGGCTACCGCGCTGAACCACGTGCTCACCCAGAATTTCCCGCATACCGGCAAACAAAATGTGCGTCGCCGTGTGGTTGCGCATAATGGCACTGCGCCGCGCATTATCCACCTTCAGCTCCACGTTGCTGCCCACATCCACGCGGCCACTGTCCACGGTCACATAATGAATGAACACACCATCCAGCACCTTCTGCGTATCGGTCACGGTCAATTTAAAGCCTTCGCCTTCAATCGTCCCGGTGTCGCCCACCTGCCCGCCGCTCTCGGCATAAAACGGCGTCTGGCTCACAACCAACTGCCCTTTGTCACCCTTCTGCAGCTCGTCAACCACCTTGCCGTCCAGCACCAGCGCTTCAACCACAGCCTCGGCACTGGTCACGGTGTAACCCAGAAACTCCGTCCTGCCGGTCTTGTCCTGTACGTCGTACCAAACGTCACTCAGCTTGGCATCGCCACTGCCCTTGAAGGCCGCGCGCGCACGTGTCTTCTGGGCTTCCATGCTGGCCTTGAAACCCTCTTCATCAACCGCGATATCCTTCGCCCGCAACGCATCGGCGGTCAGGTCCATCGGGAAGCCGAAGGTGTCGTAAAGCTTGAAAGCCACCTCACCATCCAGCGTGTCACCGGCCTTCAGGTCCTTGGTCGCTTCATCCAGCAGGCCCATACCCTGCTTCAGCGTCTTACCAAAACGCTCTTCTTCCATTTTAATGACGTCCATCGCCATCGCAGCCCCACGCTGAAGCTCCGGATAAGCCTCGCCCATCACGCCAACCAGCGTCGGCACAAGGCCATGAATGAACGGCTTGTCCACACCCAGCATGTGCCCGTGGCGCATCGCACGACGCATGATGCGGCGCAGTACATATCCACGGCCCTCATTGCTCGGCATAACCCCGCCCACCATCAGGAAGGTCATCGCCCGCAGGTGGTCAGCCACCACGCGCATGCTCACGTCGGCCTCGGCGTCCTTGCGGTATTCCGTGCCCGCAATCTTGGCCGCAGCGCCAATAATGTGCTGGAAAACGTCGGTATCGTAGTTGGAGTGCACACCCTGAGCCACCGCCATGATGCGCTCCAAACCGGCACCGGTATCAATGTTCTTATTCTTCAGCGGAACCTTCGTCCCGTCCTTCTGCAGGTCAAACTGGGTGAACACGTGGTTCCAGATCTCCATGAACCGGTCGCCATCTTCCTCAGGCGTCCCCGGACGCCCACCGGCAACGGACGGCCCGTGGTCGTAAAAGATCTCGCTGCAAGGCCCGCAAGGTCCCGTGTCACCCATGGTCCAGAAGTTGTCGGAGGACGCGATGCGGATGATGTCCTCCTTCTTCAACCCGATAACCTCGTTCCAGATCTTAAAGGCCTCGTCATCGTCATGATAGATCGTCACGCAAAGGCGGGTCGGGTCAATTTTCAGCGTCTCCGTCACCCATTCCCAGCCCCACACAAGGCTCTCTTTCTTGAAGTAGTCGCCAAAGCTGAAGTTACCCAGCATTTCAAAGAAGGTGTGGTGACGCGCCGTGTGCCCCACGTTCTCAAGGTCGTTGTGCTTGCCGCCGGCCCGCACGCAGCACTGTACGCTGGCCGCACGCTGCAAACGCGTGTCCACACCGGTAAAGTTGTTCTTGAACTGCACCATCCCGCTGTTGGTGAACATCAGCGTCGGGTCGTTGTCCGGCACAAGGCTGCTGCTCGGCACAATCACGTGGCCCTTGGCCTTGTAATGGTCCACAAAACTGCGGCGGATATCGGCTCCACTCATCATGATAGAAATTCTCCCTTAAAAACTCACTTTGAATTCAAACTTTAATGCCACGTAATTAGCACTTTTCGGCCTCTCCAGCCAATCTTTCCTGTAACAGGGGTGTGGAAAAAAGAGTCAGCCCTTAGGCTGCGGCACGCGCCGCAACCAACGCCTTGCGCGCTGCGGCAACGGCAGCGGAGACGGTTAGCAGCAGGGTCATCGTCAAAATCATGTCCCTACCCTACCCCCCTCGCCCGGCCCAATCAAGCCACTTTTTCTTGTAATTTCGTATTCAATTCGTTAAATAGCTTCCAACAATAGGTTCACCGCAACATTTTCGCCCTCTACCGGAAGGATATCCGACATGGCCCTGATCCGAAATACCCAGACCCTAACGCTTGATATCACTTGGTGGCGCCCAGACACAGGCGAAACCCGCACCGCCAGCATCAAGGTTCATTCCATGAGGCAGCTCAACCGGGAATTCAAACTCAAGTTGTTTGCCAACCGCGCGCCCGTAACCTTCATCCTGCGGCAAATAGACCCGACTCAGGGTAAATTCGAAAAAATTGAGGAAGTAAGACACTTTCCACCTATTCACCAGCCGCGCCTGCGCGTGCTGCAGTATTGGAGGATCGCCCGTCTCACCGTCATCATGCTGGATAACGAAACCGTCGTCGCCTGCCATGCCCTGCCGGTGGAAAAGGAACTTCTCCTCAAGGAATACCGGAAAAACTTCTGGAACTGCAGACACGCGCTCTACATGCCTTTCGCCCTCCCCGAAAAGAAGAAACACATACCTGACCCCGTTCCGGAAATTCCGGACTGATTCGCAAGGCGGCCTCCGGGTCGCCTTTTTCACGGTTGCCATCTCCCATCCGCCAAAGTATACATGTTGCCGAATCACCAATCCCGTCATGTTTCGCATCCACGGAAGGATACCCGCCATGGAAATCAGGGTTTATTTCTGGGCACTCGGAGAACCCGAAACCGAACTGCTCGTCGAGTCGATACCTTACACTCCGGGCAATAAATCGCCCAGGATCTTCTTCGATTTGATGGACAACGCCACTGTCCATGTCACCCTCCAACGCAGCCGCACGGTCGCTCCCTTGGGCTCACACCCTGCGGTCCCCTACCCGGCAACGGGGCAGAAAGCCTACATCACCTTCCAGATTCCTCTGAGTTGGAAGACCCCGCACATCATGCTCATGGCCATGCCACGCACATGTGTCGTCGCCTGCACATCAAAGCTGGTCCTGCCCCAGCTCCTCTCCGAGGACTGCCTTGGCGGCAACTGCAAACTTGCCTGCTACATCCCGCTTCTGATGCCGACGCCACTTAAACCGGCGAAGGAAAAGATCACCGGTGCCGCAGGCTTCCTTCTGCACTGATACGCGAACCTCAAAGGGCGGCCACACGGCCGCCCTTTTTTCACCACCGCCCATCCTCGCCCCTCCCCGCCCATTCACGGGCGATAAACTCCGGCTTCCAACAAGCCATTCCCAAACCCCATGCCCATTCGCCGCCAAAACCTGCTTCAAAAACCTCAGCCAGTTCAACCACTAAAACAACCACCGCCCATCGCCGCCGAAGCTATTTTTGCTTGACATTTCAAGCAATTAATGCTAACATAACTCTATTAATCGCCGCCTCAGCCAATCGTTGGCACCACAACTTCCTCATAAATTTCTTGGATTTCCTTCACCGCGCGCTCAATCCCGAACGGCTTCAAGAAATACCGCGTCCGCGTCCGTCCCTGAATTATCTTCAGCGCTGCCGTCAAACTTTCCACGTCTCCCCGCTCGGCCCAAGTCACCTGCCCATGCGCGCTGGCGTCGTGCAAAAACTCGCTCGGTCCTTCCGTCCGTGTGGAGATTAGCGGACAGCCGTGCCCCATGGCCTCCAGGATCGTTAACCCGAAGGGCTCGTACCGCGCCGCACTCACATAGGCGTCAAACGCCTCGTAGTAGGCGGAAAGCTCAGGCCGGTAACCGGTGAAAATGATCCGCTGGTCAGCCCCGCGTATCCCTTCCAGCTTCAACCGTTCAGCCCCTTCGCCCACGATCACCAGCCGCACGTCGTCACTGGGGTTCGTATGCGCCGCCTTGAAGGCCTTGATAAGCACATCCATGCCTTTCTTGGTGTGCAACCGCCCGACGCTACCGTAAACAATGGTCTTGTCCGTCGCATCCCAGCTGTGGCGCAGTGCCTGAATATCACTGTCGGATGCCACGCGCTGTTTCGGCAGCCAGTTCCAGATAACCCTCGTCGCACCTTTGAATTTTGCCGAAACAATATCCGCCTTCTGCCATCCGGCAATGCATATCGCCGCACTGGCCTTGCCCATGATGTCGTTTTTCCACCTCAGGTGCACCGTCGTTACCCACGGCGTTTTCCGCTTCCTTGCAGCCTTCCCGGCCACCATATCCGCACGCCCAAGGTGGGTATGCACCACCTCCGGCTCAAAGCCCTTCATCATCCGTCCCACAACCCACGCTTCCAAAAAACCGGGCACCCATTGGGGTATCGTAATAACCTCGGCCGCGCCACATTCCAGCTTCCACCGGTCAACATAGGGCGTCTCGCGCACTGCAACCCGCACTTCGTCACCACCAGCTGCCTGGGCTTCCGCCAAACTCGCACAGTACATCTCACTCCCAGCAAACTCCCGGGTCAAACTCGCATGGAAAATCTTCATGACCCAACCTCACAAAAAAAAGCCGGAAGGGCAATCCCTCCGGCCAATTCCCAAGGCACCACTGTCACTAAACGGCGCCACTTTTCCGTTTGCCGGCAAGCTCGGCAAAATACTGGTCGGCATGGAAACTACTCCGCACCAGCGCCCCGCTCGCCACCATCAAAAAGCCCTTCAACTTGGCCTGACGCTCATAATCCGCAAACTCGTCCGGCGTCACATAGCGCATCACGGGGTAGTGCTGCGGGCTCGGGCGCAGGTATTGCCCGATCGTAATAAAGTCCACACCGGCCGCGCGCATGTCGTCCATCACCTGCAACACTTCTTCACGGCTCTCACCAAGCCCAAGCATCAAACCACTCTTGGTAAATACGGGGTGGCCAATCTCCTCGGCCCGTTCCTTCACCCGCTGCAACAGCCGCAGGCTTCCAAAATACCGCGCGCCCGGGCGTACCGTCCGGTACAGGCGCGGAACAGTCTCAAGGTTGTGGTTGTAAACATCCGGCAAAGCCTCGGTCACCATGTCAATGCTGGCTTCCTTGCGTCTAAAGTCCGGCGTCAGAATCTCCACCGTCGTCCCCGGCGCCTTGGCCTTGATTTGCGTAATGCACTCCGCCCAGTGCGCCGCCCCGCCGTCGGCAAGGTCATCCCGGTCAACACTGGTCATCACCACGTGCTGCAAGCCAAGCTCGGCCACCATGTTGGCCAAGTTCATCGGCTCATGCGGGTTCACTGCATTCGGCTTGCCGGTCTTGATGTTACAGAACGCACAACCGCGCGTGCACGTATCGCCCAGAATCATCACCGTCAGGTGTCCGCTGGCCCAACAGTCGCCAATGTTCGGACAAGCCGCCTCCTCACAAACGGTATGAAGCCCCTTCTCCCGCACGCGCTCCACAAGGTCAAAATATTTCGGGCTCGTCGGCGCCTTCACCCGCAACCAGTCAGGCTTGCCTGTCATGTGGCCCACACCGCCCTCGGGCTTGTCCGCACGGCCAACACCACTAATCCGGCGCCCGCGCAACCCGTCCAGAACCTTGTCCCGATACTTCGGCTCATGCTCGCTGGTGCCTTCTGCATCCACCATCGGCGGCGCCCGCAAGTGCCCCAGCGTATCAATATAACCGGGGTGATGCGTGCCAAGCCCCTGCCCGCCTTCAACACCGGTCACATGCTCCCAGTTCAGCTCGGCTACGCCTTCGGTCGTGATCCCCGCCGCTTCCAATTCCGCCCGCACCGCATCACGGTCGGCACTCACCGTCACCGGCGCAGCTTTCGGCTTGGCAGCCGCTGTTACCGGCGGCATGCGCTCTTCGATCGGGGCAATTTCAATCTTCATGAAATACGCTTTTACGCCTGCTTGCTCCAGGCGACAACCCCCACTCCGGCCAGGATCAATGCAAATCCTGCAACCGTAAGCCAGTTAACCTGAACGTTCTTGAAAAGCACAAATGCAAATATCGCAGTGAACATCGGCGCACTCGCCGTGATCATCGTCACGATCGTCGGGTTAGCAATCCTGAAACCGGAAAGCATGCCCACGTTAGCCACAAACCCTATCAATGCCGCCAACACGATCATCCCTGCAATCGGCAACACCGAGACCTTGCTCACCTCAACCTCGATTCCACGTACCAGCATGAAAGCGGTATAGAGAATAAACGACAGCAGGCAGTACCACCAAAGGCCGGCCAGCGGGCTGACCGTCTTCAGGATCTGCCCCCAGAAAGCATACTGCAAGCCCCACAGCACCGCCGCCCCTACCGAAAGCCCCAGCCAGCCAAACACCGGCATGCTACCCATGCTTCACCTCAAGCGCCAGCTCATGCAGCTTCAAAATGTGCAATGCCATCTGGCTCTGGAAGCGCATCTCGTCAGACTTCCCCATACCCCGCGCCCCAGCCAGCACGGCAAAGATCGCCGCCACCAACCAAGGTAAATAAACCCAGAAGAACACCTCAGGCTGCGGCTCCGGCTGCTTGATGAAAGGCAGCATCGGCACCAATCCACCGGTCATGAAATGCTTTACCAGCACAACCACCGACCCCAGCACGAACCCTAGGATAGCCCCCACCAGCGCATGGCCAAAAGGCAGCCACTTGGCCCGCTGTTCAATGCTTTTGGCATATTTCAGCAGGAACACGCTATCCAGCATGTCCCTGTTCTTGCCGCCTCTTGCCGGTATAAGTCCGTCCACCCCTACGCCCTTCCTGTCTTAGCTGTTCAGTGAACGACCTTCACTCGCCAGCACGCTCTCACCCAGCATCTCACTCAGCGTCGGGTGAGGCAAGCATGCGTGAATGAAGTCCTCTTCCACCGCTTCCATGCTGCGGCCCAGCACAAAAGTGGAGATCATTTCGGTAGCTTCAGCCCCGATAATGTGCGCCCCCAGCAGCTCACCGGTCTTGGCGTCAAAGATGGTCTTCACCATGCCGTTGGGCTCGCCCAGCGCGATCGCCTTGCCGTTGGCCACATATTGGTAACGGCCGATTTTCACGTCGCGCCCTGCAGCCTTGGCGGCCTGCTCGGTCATGCCGGTGCTACCCACCTGCGGCGTGCAGTAGGTGCATCCGGGAATGTTATCGTAACGCATCGGGTGCGGTGCCTTGGCAAGCTTGCCCGCCTTGTTGGCAATGTGCTCGGCACAAATTACGCCTTCGTGGCTGGCCACGTGGGCCAGCCATGGTGCACCAGCCACGTCACCGATCGCGTAAACGTTCGGCACGTTAGTGCGGTAAAAATCATCCACGTTCACCATGCCTTTTTCGGGGAAGATCTTCAGGTTCTCAAGCCCCAGATTCTCCACGTTGCCGGTTACGCCGATCGCTAGAATCGCGCGGTCGAACTTCCGCACTTCGCCATTAATCGTTGCCACCACGCCCTTTTCGGCTTTCAGGCCTTCAACCTTGGCCTTCAATTCAAACTTGATGCCGAACTTCTCCAGCTCCTTCTTCAGCATTTTAGAGATTTCCTCATCCTCAGCCGGGCACACGCGGTCCTGTGCTTCCACAATTGTCACATCCACGCCCAGTGCGTTGTAAAAACTGGCAAACTCAACACCGATTGCGCCAGCCCCGATCACCAGCAGGCTCTTCGGCAATTTGGCGGGCACCATCGCTTCCTTGGCGGTCCAGATATACTCGCCGTCGGCCTCCAGCACACCCTTGATCTGCTTCGCCCGCGCGCCTGTGGCAACCACCGCATACGTAAAGCCGATCTTCTTGCCACCTACCTCGATCTCCTTGTCGGAAACAAACTTGGCAGTGCCGTTAATCACTTCAATCTTGTTCTTCTTCATCAAAAAACCGATGCCCTTGGCCATCTGTGCCGCAACGTCACGGCTGCGGGCGATCACCTTCGTAAAGTCAAAACCCTTGGCCTCGGCGATGATCCCGAAGTCCGCCGCATGCTCGATCGTGCGTTGCACTTCCCCGGCCTTCAGCAACGCCTTGGTCGGAATACATCCCCAGTTCAAACACACACCGCCCAACGCATCGCGCTCGACAATACCCACCTTCAAACCGAGCTGTGCAGCCCGGATTGCACATACATAACCGCCCGGCCCGCTGCCGATCACCACTACGTCAAATTGCATATCAGCCATGTTCTATTCCTCCGTCTCTTTCAAAAATAAAGTCAAATTCTTCGTGAATCCCGCTGTCAGCAGGTAAGGGAACCGCTTCAGCATGAACTCGCAAATATCGCGGCTCCAGTAATCGATACCGTCAGCCTCTTCTTCCCAGTTGGAAACTTCACCATCCCATTCACCCACAAACAGCTCACCGTTGACCAACGTGCCCTTGTTAAGTTGGTAGCTGCCCATACGCGTCAATTTAGTCTTAACCCCCATCTCTTCCTGCAACTCACGCACGGCGCCCTTGGCGTAGGTTTCTCCAACATTCAGCGCACCTGTTGCACTGCTCGTGAACATACGCGGAGAAAGCTTCTTATCAGCCTTGCGCCACTGTACCAGCAGCTCGCCATTGCTGTTGATCAGGAAAACATGCACCGCCCGCAACCGCTTGCCCTGTGCATGCGCTTCCCAACGCTCCATCTGGCCCAGAACATTGTCTTCCTTATCGACAATATCCACCATCTCAATGGCAGGAGCTCCCTTGGCTGAGGTTACTTTGGTTTTAGAGTGTACCATTTTTAATCTTCTCTCTGATATTTTCCCGGTAATGTTCATTCCAAATGCTAAACGGCCATATGTCCCGGGACATCATTTCCACACGACCGTCCGAGTCACCACGCTGTAAAATAGCTCTGCATTCCGGTGTTATCGCAACTCCTTGTCCGGAGGCAAAACTATACCATCCGTAATGAAAACGATTAGAACCGGCCAGACGGCACCACGTTGTCTGGATGATGGGTTTCCCATCGAAAGCCGCTTCAAGCATGACTGCACCAACCATGAAAACCATTAAGGAAATAATCAGGATAAAAAAACTCCATCCTGCCGAAAGGCTTCCCAAACGGTCTATTAAATTCCTCACTTACATTACCAACACAACAGGGTTCTCAAGATACTTCTTGATGCTTGCCAGCAATTCCGCTCCCAGCGCACCATCGATCACACGGTGGTCAACGCTCAGCGTCATCTTCATCACCTGCCCGATCTCAATTCCGCCGTCGGTCACGATCGCCTGCTCCTTGGCCGCACCACAGGCCAAGATCGCCGCCTGCGGTGGGTTGATGATGGCTGAAAACTCATCGACGCCATACATCCCGAGGTTAGAAAGACTGAAGCTGCCACCTTCATACTGTTCAGGCTTCAGCTTGCCGCTACGCGCATCAGCCGCCAGTTGCTTCACTTCCTTGGAGATCTGCACCAGGCTCTTCTGGTCGGCATTCGCCACGATCGGCGTAATCAGCCCACCGTCAATGCTCACCGCCACGCTCACATCCACGTTCCCAAACTGAACAACACTATCCACGTTCCAGGCCGCGTTGGCTGCGGGATAATCCCGCAAACCAAGCCCGCACGCCTTCACAATGAAGTCATTGACCGAGATCTTGACCTTCTGAGCCTCAAGGTGGGTGTTGATCTGCGAACGCACCGCCATCAACGCATCCATGCGCACTTCAGCGGTCAAGTAAAAGTGTGGCACGGTCTGCTTGCTGGCCAGCAGGCGGCTGGCAATCGCCTTGCGCATCGGCGTCAGCTTCACAACGCTGTCGGCCTTGCGCACAACCGCCCGTCCGCTGCCATAACCACCTACCGGAGCCTTGGCCACATCTTCGGCCACTACACGACCATGCGGGCCACTGCCCGCAACACCGCTCAGGTCAACACCCTTTTCAGCAGCCATCCGGCGTGCAAGCGGGCTCGCCTTCACGCGCTCACCGGCCGCGGCAACCTGCGCATGGGCTGGCGCACCGCTGGTATTGATTTTGGGCAAAATGCCCGTGGAAACCGTAGCCACATGCTGCACAGTCTCAGCCTGTTGCGTGCTCGCAGGCTCAACCACGCTGGCCGAACCATCAGCCGCAGACGCAGCAGCAGGTGCCGCTGCCTTGGCCTTGCTCTTCGGCTGGTAATCCGCCGCAACGGTTTCATCCTTGCCTTTCAGCACGGCAATCGGCGTGCCCACCGCAAGGTCGGCACCGATTTCACCGACGATCTTGTGCAGAATCCCGTCGTCGGAAGCCTCAACTTCCATCGTCGCCTTGTCGGTTTCAACTTCGGCCAGCACGTCACCGGCGGAGATCTTGTCGCCTTCCTTCTTAACCCAGCGGGCCAGACGGCCTTCCGTCATGGTCGGGCTCAGTTGGGGCATCAGTACGTCGATAGGCATGGTGGTTCTCCTTAAATCCAATTCAATGCGGTTAACTTAACATAAATTTGCTCAGCCAGAACGTCATAACCACCCCCGTTCCAGTGCACATCGTGGTCACGCATGGCATTAATTGCCATCGTTTCGGGCACCGGCAGAAATTCAGCCCCGTATTCCCCACAAACTTTTTCAATAAAGGCCACATGGGCGTCAAACCCGGCCTTGCGCGCGCCGCGGCCCGTCGCAATTCCGGGGCCGGCATTCACATAATCCTTGTCCATGAAAACCCCCGGCGTCACCAGCACGTGTGGGCAAACGTCTTTCAACTTGCGCAGCACGCGGTTCCAGCTGGCTTCCCGCACATGCTTCGGCAGTTTCGGGTGCAGTTGGCCATCTTCCGGATACATCACCACATCATTCGTGGCGCAACCCAAAATCAGAACATCCGGTTCACGTACCAGCACTTCGCCAAGCCGGGATTCAATATCCCGGATCGTATTGCCCCCGATACCAAGCCCATAAACGCTCCATCCACCAGCCCCGCTGTCATACGGCAACCGTTCGCGCATACGTCCAACCCAGCCTTCACGGCCTGTGTTATCGCCTTCACCTGCTACAATGCTGTCACCAATACAAACGAGCGATTTCATCGTATCTGGAACTCCTTCGTCGCAAGCCATGCCTCGTACATATCCAAAGCCGTAGTCGCAAATCTCAAACCACGCCCCAAACGCACTTTGGCGTCTTCAAAACTCACCCATTCATAACCACTGTGCTCGTCATCGGCGTGCGGAGTACCATCTTCAACCGTCGCCACAAACACATGGCTCGGGCTCTGCACTTCGTCACCGTTGGGGTAGGTAAACCGGACAATTTTAGGGTCGGTCATCACGCCAAACATCTTCAGCTCGGCAATCTCAAGCCCGATCTCTTCCCGAACCTCGCGTCGCGCACACTCTTCGGCATTGTCACCCAGCTCGTAATAGCCGCCCACAATGCTCCACTGGTCGTTATCAAGCCGCTTGCCCATCCACAATAAACCCTCGCGGTTCATCGCCAGCACTGTCACTCCCGGCCATACCAGCGGCCCGCTGCCCCACTTCTGCCGGACCTTCCAAAGGTCACTGCCGACAAATCCCACTACTTGCTCAGCATCTTCTTAACTTCGCGAACGATGTCCTCAACCTGCGGCACGCACAGCGTCTCAAGGTTGCTGGCATAGGGCAGCGGCACGTCCAGTTGGCTCATGCGCACAACCGGCGCGTCAAGCTCGTCCCAGCACTTGTCAGAAATTACGGCCATCACTTCAGCAGCCACACCCGCAGCCGCCCAGTTTTCTTCCAGCACCACCGCCTTGTGCGTCTTGGTGACGGATTTCACAATCGCATCCGTATCCAGCGGGCGCAGGCTGCGCAGGTCGATAACCTCAACCGAGATTCCGTCTTTGGCCAGTTGTGTGGCGGCTTCTTCAGCCTTTACCGCCATCATGGAGTAAGCGATAAGCGTCACATCCGTACCTTCACGGGCAATCCGCGCTTTACCGATTGGCAGCACGAAATCGTCACCTTCCGGCACTTCGGCGGAAAGCCCGTACAGCACTTCATGCTCCAGGCAAACCACCGGTGCATTGTCGCGGATGGCCGCCTTCAAAAGCCCCTTGGCATCTGCCGCATTACTTGGCGCAATCACCTTCAAACCGGGGATATTCATGTACCAGCTCGCAAAGTCCTGGCTGTGCTGGGCCGCAACGTGGGCCGCAATCCCGTTCAGGCCGCGGAATACCATTGGCGCAGAAACCTTCCCGCCGCTCATGTAATAGGTCTTGGCAGCGGAGTTGATGATGTGGTCGGTCGCCAGCATCGCAAAGTTCCATGTCATGTATTCCACGATCGGACGCAGCCCCGCCATCGCAGCCCCAACGGCAATACCGGTGAAGCCCAGCTCTGCAATCGGCGTATCCACCACGCGGGCCGGGCCAAATTCCTGCACCATGCCTTGGCTGCATTTATAGGCGCCCTGATAATCCGCTACTTCTTCGCCCATCAGCAGCACGCTGTTGTCGCGGCGCATTTCTTCGCTCATCGCGTCCCGGATAGCCTCGCGGTATGTAATCGTAGCCATAATTAAGCCCCCTTCTTAGTCTTTGGTTTTAAAATGTATTTGGGTTCGATGTAGTAACAAATCCCCATGATGGCCACCAACGGAACCAGCGAATATTGAGGATGCGACGTCAGCACGGCAATCCATGCAAAAACCCCTAACGTGGAATAAAGACTTGTGAAAATCGTCTTATGGAAATGTTTTCCAAATTTCTTCAGCAGGTAAAGCATAAGCATCAATTCAAAAGGCAACGTGCTCAAACCTATCAGTACCGGGAAATATTCAGACTTAATCACGCTTTCAACGCTCACCCCATGGGATACGGCATAGATTCCTGCCGAAATACCAAAGAAAATACCGATAACAAGCCCCAGTAAATTTCCAAGAAGCCTCTCCAGAAAAGCAAATCCGATTCCCGTCAGGATAAGTTTGAATCTGCTCATAACTAGCTCGGCAATACGTCGGTAAACAGTTCGCTTGCATCTGGGCGCGGTGCGGTTGTAGCCACTTCGGCCACCTTGTTCACATCGGCCTTAATGGCGTCGTCAAAGCCTTCAAACTCAGCTTCCTTCATGCCAAACGCATCCATCATATATTTTTGCATGCGGGAGATAGGGTCACGCGCTTCCTTCACTGCATCCACATCCTCGCGGGTACGGTACTTGGCCGGATCACTCATAGAGTGCCCACGGTAGCGGTACGTATCCATTTCCAACAGATAAGGCCCCTTCCCTGCGCGGCAGTGGTCTGCAGCACGCTTAAAGGCCTCCATGGAGGTCAGGAAGTCCATCCCGTCAACCTTTTCACCGGGGATCCCGAACGGCTCACCACGCTGCCACAGGTTACCCGCAGCCGCACGCGGCACGCTGGTACCCATGCCCCACTGGTTGTTCTCAATCACAAATACCACAGGCAGCTTCCATAAAGCGCCCATGTTGAACGCCTCAAACACCTGTCCGGCATTCGCCGTACCGTCCCCCATGAAGGTAAAGCTCACGTTCTGGTTCTTGATACCCATCACATCGTTCTGGTACTTGCGTGCGTAGGCAAGGCCCGCACCCAGCGGTACCTGTGCCGCCACAATACCGTGGCCGCCCCAGAAATGCTTGGAAGGATCGAACATGTGCATCGAGCCGCCCTTACCCTTGGAAATCCCGATCGCCCGGCCGGTAAGTTCACCCATAACCTCTTCACCGCTCAATCCGCACAGCAATGCCAGGGCATGGCAGCGGTAGCTGGTGATGAAATCATCGCCCTCAATGCTTGCTGCCTTGGCGCCGGCGGCAACAGCCTCCTGCCCGATGTACAGGTGGCAAAAACCCTGGATTTCCTTCTGCTGGTAAAGGCTCGCAGCTTTTTCTTCAAAGCGGCGCATGTACAGGATCTGCTTGTACCACTGAATCATCGCAGTCTTATCAAGGCCAAGCTGCTCATGCAGGCTGCTACCCGATTTTGCAGCTTTTGAAGCCTTCTCAATCACTTTCAATGGGGCTGTAGCTGCTGTTTTTGACGTTTCTGTGCTGGCGCGCATGGGAAGTTCCTCCAATATTTGGCCGCATCCTGCCCACCAAGCCCGCCAAACTCAACAAAATTCGTCGCTGCACCGCAACATCAAACACGCTACCGTTCACAAATATTTCCGTGAGAATCCGCCCTCACTCCCAAATACAAAAAATGTCACACAGCCCCCCTTATAAGCACCGATCTTTCATTCTAATTGGGAATCGTATATATCTCTCTCCGTTAATCGCGTCATTTAAGTACTTTTTCCATCTCCCGCACCGCAAAAGGAACGTCCCATGAGACAGCTTGTGCTTGCACTGATGATACTTGCCCCCACCCTCGTTCATGCTGAGAATTTTCCTCCAGCGGATGAAGAAACCAAACAAATGTTTGCCGACATGAACGTCGCGACAAACATCCGCGGCTTTGTTCTTGAAGGGCTCGGAGATGGCGCTCTCAAGGAGCAAATGGCCAAATTCAACCTATGCAGCGGACGGGATCTGAAAACCTCGGCCAACACCTACACCGGCTACATGGAATGCTATACAGACTACAATTCTGACACGCCGGAGACCAACAAGCCTTTCGTTCAAGTAACGTACGAAGGTTATGTCACCCCGAACCTCCCTATCCTCACGAAAGCGGAATTCGGCTCAGTCCCGAAATGCCGGGAGATCATCTATACGCAACTCAAGGACGGCCAGAAGATCGAAGCCACCTGCAACGATAACGCCACAAATCCTACGGATTATCCCGCTAAAAGCGCCGTCGCCTATACTGTCAGCTACAAGGTCTTCACCGGCCCCGAACCGGCTCGTAAACATGGAGAAAAAAGCTACTCTATCGCCCCACTCAGGGGATTAAAATAATAAAAATGCCCGGGCAATCCCCGGGCATTTTTGCGTTGATAATGCCTACTTGAGAGAAGCAACCACATCACCGGCAAAAGCACCGGTACCCATGGCCTTCAGCGCTTCACCTTTGGTCATGGCCTTGCGATGTGCACGGTCGCTTGTCATCGCCACAAAGGCGTCACAGGCACCCAGCACCTTGGCCATGCGGCTCAGTTGGCTGTCCTTCAGGCCCATCGGGTGGCCACTGCCGTCAACACGTTCGTACATCTGGCTGATGACCGGCATGATCGGCAGGTCAAATTCAATATCACCCAGAATTTCCACCGCCTGATTGATATGGCGCTCAAGTTCGGCACGCTCGGCGTCGGAAAGCTTACCCTTCTTCGCCAGCACGTCACGCGGTACCAGCAAGCGCCCAACACTGGAAAGCTGCGCCGCATAGTAAAGCGTCGCCCGCTCGCCCACGCTCAGGCCGAGGTTGTTGCCCACGGCAACCGCCGTCCGTGCCACGCGCGCATGGTGCCCGCTCAGGAACGGGTCGCGCGCTTCAACCACACGCACCAACGCTTCCATAGTCTGGCCCAGCAGCTTCACTCGCGTCCGGTTACGTTGCCCCATCAGGTGGATCGTCAGCGCCAGCATCAAGGCAGCCAATACCACCATCAACAGGCACACGATCAGGTAAATACCGGGCTTGTACAGGCTCATGATGCCCAGCGCCTGCTTGGCGTCATATTCCTGCAGTAAGGCAAATGGAGTGTCCTTAATGGGGCGTACCGTTGCAAATACGGGTTTACCGTCAACCAAGCTGCCCTGCACCACACGCACTGCATCACCACCGGTACCAAGACGATTTTCAATATCCATGTAATTTTCACCCAGTGGCGCCAGCGCGGTGCTACCGACAATCTCAGCCTTATCGCCATTATGCTGTAGCATCGCGGTACGCTCGCCTTCGCGGTCAAGGCGGGTTGCCGCAACCAGGCTCGTCAGCTTGTCGCCAACCGGAATACTATACCAAAGCACCGCCACAACCGGCCCCTTATCATCCGGCCCGATCGCCATCACAGGCCTCACCACATCCATGACTACGGCACCTTGGGTAACGCGCAGTGGCCGTAATTGTCCACGTGCCTGCTTCACTACGTCCTGAATCGTCGAACGATCCCCGGAAAGCGCTTCCGGTACAATTCCGGAACTCAACAAGATCGTCCCGTCCGGCAATACCAGTTGGGCCCCCTGCAAGGCATTCCGGTCAACAAATTCATTGAACAGCTGCTCCATGTAAGGCTTTTGCGCCATGACGGCATTGACCATACCCGGATTCGCTGAGTCACTGCCCTTCACTGCCGCATTCTGCCCACTCTCTGCCGCAAAGATGCGGATAACATCGGCATTTTCAATCGTCTTACCAAGGGCTTCCGCATTCATTGCCCATTCACCTATCGTGGATGCCCGTCCCTGTGCCTGCAATTCAACACGTGTCGCTGTCTCCTGCACAAGCTGTCCAAGCCGCTGGTTAACTAAAAGATTAGCCGCCAGAACTCCAATCAGAACAGCCGCAATGACGATCAGTGCCACCCAGCCCATAAAAGCCTTCAGCGGTACCGCACCTTTATACGCAACACTCTGGAATTCATGCGTATTGATAGCTGCCACCGGTGCCGCCTTAACCTTGTTATTTTTATTGTTGGCCATCTAAGTTACTCCATTAGCTCATTGAATCGGCTTGATAAAAACCCACCGGCTGGTGCTGTTAACTGCATAATACGGAGTATATTGCGTTAAATACCTATCCTGCAACGGTTCCGACGCCAAATTATCCAGAATATAATTCTCACCGTCATAATTCACTGCCAAAACAGCATGGGGAATATCCCGCACCGTATCGCGCAGCACCACTATCCTCAAATCTTCATCGCGCCAGCCCAGTGCGCGCAAAGTATAGTATTTGGAAATGGCATAATCCTCGCAATCTCCGCTCATCTCAACAAACTGTCCGGGCGTCTCCCAAAAATCGCTCTTACCCCACAACCGGTCATCCGTAATGTACTTGTATCGGTTCAACCATCTGTGCACCGCAACCATCTGTTCAAACCGGCCCCTACCGCGCAGGTCTTTCACCATTTCGTACCAGTCTTCCTGCCTGTTGGCACATTGCCCGGCGGCACATTTCCCTTGTAGGTTTTCGGCATTAATGCGCCCCAGCGCCTCAACCCATTTCGGAATACTGTCAATGGTATTGGCCTTGATCTCCAACATGCCAAAAAGCCCTGCAGCCCAACCGGCAGGCGCAAGGCTTACCAGCAGGGCTGTCAGGGCGATCTTCGGCAGCAGGTTGCGCATTGAACAGAGACTATCGCTCCGCAAGCGCATTCTCACGCGCCTTGTTGATCGGCTTCAGCAGGTACTGGAGTACGGTCTTCTGGCCGGTCACAACGTCAACTGTCGCCACCATCCCGCTCTTGATAGGCAATTGCTTGCCGCCGCGTACAAGGTAGTTCTTGTTGGTGCGTACCTGAATTTTATAGTACGTCTCAAGCTCACCCGGGCGCCGCTGTTTGTCATCCGTAAAGCTGTCTCCGGAAATATTCTCCACAACACCTTCAAGCCCGCCGTAAATGCTGAAGTCATAAGCCGTCAGCTTCACTTTGGCTTTAAGTCCGGGACGAATGAACGCAATGTCACTCGGCTTGATTTTCGCTTCAATCAGCAGGGTTTCATTGATTGGAACCAACTCCACGATGTTGGTATTCGGCCCTACCGCCTGCCCAACGGTGTTCACCAGTACCTGCTTCACTTCGGCGCGGATCGGGCTCTTCAACAGCGCCTGGTCAACCCGGTTGGTGTCTGCCTTGATGCCTTCACCCAAACGGTTGAACTCATCCGTCAGCTTACCCAATTCATCGCGGCCTTCGTTCTGGAATTTCAAGACCCCTTCCTGCAACTTGCCGTCCGCTTCACGCATGGCGGCCTCAGCAGCCGGAATCGCTGTCTGGGCGGTGTTCGCGTCCTTGCGGGCGTCTACAACCGCACGCTCAAGCCGCAATACGTCCACTTTGGAGATCGCACCACTGTCCAGATACGGCTTGGTCATATCGTATTCCTTCTGCGCCAGTCCTAAAGCCTGAGACAAACTGGAGTATTTACGCCGTGCATCCGTTAATTCCTGCTTCCGCTGTTCAAGCTGTTCCTTGAGCACATTGGTGGTGCTTTCCAGCTCGTTCTTACGGTTGGTGTAAAGCTTGGTTACTTCATCAACCAGCTCCGGAGTGTCCTTCTTCATGCTCTCAGGGAAGACCAGCTCAGTCCCACCCAATTCAGCCTGTAACCGGATCATATTCGCCTGCAGGTAATCCCGACGGGATGCCTTTTCGCCATACCCGGCCGAGGCGGTAGAGTCATTCAACTGCACCAGCACTTGGCCCGGCTCAACGATCTGCCCGGCATGCACCAGAATTTCCTTAACAACACCACCTTCAGGGCTACCCACGGCCTGCACTTTACCACTCGGAATAACCTGCCCCTGCCCGTGGCTCATTTCATCCAGCGGAGCAAGAGCCGCCCACAGGAAGAACACACCACAGAAAGCCAGCATCGTATAAAACAGCAGTTTGGCTGCAGGGTTGGCACCACGCAATGTTGCCTGACGCACGTCGTCCATAAAATCGCCGTCATGCCAAAGGTCGCCGTGCATGGCATCGTGCCACAGCTTTCTAAAGCTATCGCGCCAGGCACCGCGCTCCTTGTCGGAGATCCCGATTCCAAGCTTATGTGCCAGCTTGTTGTCCAGCAGGTCAAACCGGTCGTCCTTGACCTTTTCCCGCGCCTTAGGCTTCAACCCCATCTGAATGGCAAGCTGGTCGGCAACCTTTTGTTGAGCTTCCTTACTCATGATTATTCACCCTTCACGTTGCCGGTATTCACAGCTATCGGCGCACGCACGCCTAGCTGGGCCAGAATTTTATCTTTCGGTCCGTCTGCAATAATGCGGGCGTCATCTACCACGATCACACGGTCAACCAGCTCCAGCATGCTGGGGCGGTGGGTGATCAGAATGAACGTCCGGTCCTTCAGCCATTTTCCAAGCCGGTCCTTCACCCAGTTTTCGCTGGTCGCATCCATTTCACTGGTCGGGTCGTCAAAAATGGCGATCCGGCCTTCGCGCATCAACGCACGTGCCAAACCAATCGCCTGACGCTGGCCACCGCTCAGCAGTTCGCCACGCTCACCAACCGGCAGGTCCAGCCCCAGCGGGTGGCGCCGCACCAAACGGTAAGCGCCGCTCACTTCAATCGCCTGCACAATATCCGCATCACTGGCACTCGGGTTGGCCATCAGCAGGTTATCGCGTAAAGACCCACGGAAAAGGTGGAGGTTCTGCGGGAAGTAACAAACCTGCTGGCGCAATTCGGCAACGTCTAATTGACCCAGATCAAGTCCGTCAATGCGCACCCGGCCTTCCTGAGGCTCATAAAGCCCCAGCACAAGGCGTGCAATTGTGCTCTTTCCGCTACCGGCACGACCGATGATCGCCACCCGCTCACCGGGCCGGATCGTAAAGTTGGCCTGATACAAGCTCACCAGCTTGCTACCCGGGTAAGCAAAGCTCACACCATCAAACACGATTTCGCCACCAATCTGCGGATGGTGCACAAACCGGCGCCCGTCCTCACGCTCAACCGGAGTCCCCATGAACTTAGTCAACGTCTCCAGAGCAATCTTGGTCTGGGTCCAGCGGACATAAAGCCCGGCAATCTGGCTCACGGGCGCCATGGCGCGCATTACCAGCATGCTGCTCGCCACCAGCGCACCGGTGGTCATCTGGCCGTCGATGATCCGGTAAACACCCCAAACAATCACCCCCACATATACAACCTGACTACTTAAGTAGGCGAAGTTCATCGCAAGGTTGTTCATGAACTTGATCTTGCTGGCAACCTTACCGGTCGTCCCGACCAGCATTTCCCAGATGCCTTGGGAATGGCTCTGGCTACCGATGCTCTTGATATTCTCAAGCGCATTGATGGTTTCCACAAGGTGGCCGTGCTTCATATCGCTCTCACGGGCGATTTCACGGCTCAGCGCAATCATTTCATTCTGCAGCAGGGTGCAAACTACCAGCACGACCGGGATACTGATAAGCGGCAGCAGGAAGATCGGCCCGGCCAGAATCCCGATGAACAACACAAACAGGAACATGAACGGCACATCCACCAGCACTACAATCGTCCCGCTGGTGAAGAAATCCCGCAAACTGTCATAGTCGCGCAGCTGGTTGGCCATGGCTCCGGCACTCATCGGCTGCTGTTGCAGGCGCAAATTAAGCAATTTCGCATAGATCTTGCTGGCAATGAGAATATCGGCCCCCTTCCCGGCCACATCCACAAAGTAACTGCGCAATTGCCGGAAGACCGTATCAAACAGGTAGGCCATCATCGCGCCGATCGCTAGCACCCACAGGGTCTCATAACCGGCATTCGGCACCACACGGTCATAAACGTTCATACTGAACAGCGGTGCAGCCAGCGCCACAAGGTTAATCACCAGTGCCGCAAGTCCTACCTTATAATAGAGTGGCTTGAATTCCCGGATCGTCCCCCAGAACCATTGCCGCGCCGTGTTGTGCAACTCCTGGTCGATCTGGGTCTTCAGGGTCGCCTTCACCATGATAAGCACTCCGGCATACATCCCGGCGAAGTTCTCCGGCCCAACAACCTCGGTTTCCTCACCGGTAAAGGTATCTACAAATATAAAGGTGTCGTTGCCATCCTTGCCCAACCGACGCTCTACCAGCACAACGGCCTTGCCGCTGGCCATCATGGCAACTGCAGGCAGTACTTCGGGGCGGATCTCATCCACATTCCGACGCACCACGCGGCTGGCAAAGCCGGCCCGGCCCGCAGCCCGGGCAAACAGTTCAGGGGTCAAACGGTTTTTAACCAGCGGCAAACCGTTCACCAGACTGGTCAGGCTGTGGGTCAGGTGGTGGTAATCCACCAGCCACATCAAACATCCCTGCAAGCTGTCCTGGCTCTGGTCCTGATAAGCCGTATGCGTTACGCCGGCCAAATTGGGTGTGGTCATCTGAAATAAGCCTCTTTCTGCCTTATTGTCGGCCGTAGCCTTGCGCGCTTGTTAGCGCTTGTCTCTACGCGCATGTATAGCATCCTGCAGGCTAAAATGCTGACATCAAACTGTCACCCGCGGAAAACCTAGGCCTTTTCATCCAACCCACCGTTTCCGCTCCGCCACAATCAAGCGCTGGCGAAACGGTGCCTGTCAGCCACTGAAAGGTTCTGCACACGCCACAGGCAGACATAAATACTATAGGGAAACCTCTAATATCCCTCCTTATTTAACTTTTTATTAGGGGGTGTGTATTTTTTTACACATAGGCACTTGTCAATACTAATGCACCCTCCTATATGTGTATGCAACGGGTAGACCCTCCTTGGGTCGACCCACGCTTCGGAAACCAGGGAGAATACCGATTATGACCACGAACAAGCTTGCTATTGCCGTCCTCGGACTGGCCTTTGCTGCCACCACCACCATGGCTCATGCCGCTTCTATTACCGAAGCAATGGCCTCCGCCATCAACACCCACCCGGAAGTGCTTAGCGCTCAAAAGCAGCAAGCCGCTATCGGTAACACCATTGATATGGCCAAAGCCGGTTACAAGCCGAAGGTAGACTTCGCTATCGGTACCGGCTTCGAAAACAGCAAGAACCAGTCCACCCGCTTCCGCGCAGCCCGCGCCATGGGTAAGGATGGTCACGTTGAAATGATTCGCCGTGAATCCCGCATCAACTTCAGCCAGATGGTATTCGACGGTTTCCAAACCAAGTCCCGTGTGGCCCAAAGCCGTAACCGCTTCACCAGCGCCGCTTACCACGTCATGGATGTACAAAACCAGCTCGCCCTGCGCGCTGCCGAGTCCTACCTCGCCGTTCTGCGTGCCCGTGAGCAGGTTGCCCTCGCCGAGGAAAACCTCAGCACCCACCAGACTTACCTGAGCAAGATCAACTCCCGCGTATCCGGCGGCCGTAGCTCCAGCTCCGACATCCAGCAGGTTCAGGGCCGTGCCGCTCTGGCCCAGGCTAACATCGAAGCTTCCAAGGGCGACCTGAAGAAGGCTGAAGCCGAATACCTCGAAGCAGTTGGCGAAATGCCTTCCAACCCGGTTAAGGATGCAACCCCGTTCGGTTCCATCCCGGCTAACACCAAGGCTGCCATCGACCGCGCCATGAGCCAGTCCCCGGTTATCGCCAGCGCAATGGCCGACATCAAGGCTGCTAACGCCGAACTGGCCGAAGCCAAGTCCGTATTCTGCCCGAAGGTCACCGTTGAAGGTGGTGCTTCCCAGAACCAGGACCTCGACGGTGTCGAAGGCCCGAACAACGACATCACCGCCATGCTCATGCTCCGTCAGAACCTCTACAATGGTGGTTACGACGTTGCACAGCGTAAGGAACGTACCGAGCGCGTCAAGCAAGCCCAGGATGACCTCGAAGTTGAGCGTCGTCAGGTCGAGCAAGCCGTTATCGAGTCCTACGCTCGCATGGACACCGCTCGTGCCCGCCTTCAGCCGCTCACCCAGCACGTTGAGTCCGCAATGGCTTCCCGCAACGCCTACGTCAGCCAGTTTGACCTCGGCCAGCGCACCCTGCTCGACCTTCTGGACAGCGAAGTTGAACTCTTCAACGCCAAGTCTGCTCTGATCGACGGTAAGTACGAAATGGACGCCGCAGCCTACGCTACGCTGGCTCACATGGGTGACCTCGCCCCGGCTACCTCTGGCAACATGGTTGCTGCCAAGTAAATCTTGGAAAAATGCCGGGGGCCTCAGCTAAGCTGAGAGCCCCCGGCAGCCCTCCGGGGCAACCGCCTACCGACTAAACGCCATGTAATGAAGTTACCGCTGGCAAATTTCTAGTGACTCGGCCTTGTATCGCCCTGCTCCCTTACCCATATACACGTAAAGCAGCTTACTGACGTCGTCAGAAAAGCTAACACAGGCTTGCATAAGCTCTCGGTTTGCACACACCCGTGCAGAAGAAGCGAAGCGCACAACTAAATAACCGGCTCATAACGGGCCAACGGGAGGATATATACCATGGCTGACCAACTCACCCAAATCACCACCGAGCAAGGCCCGTCCTTGGCTGCGATCAATACACCTACGCCCGAAAGCGAAGGCCTAGCCCCAATGGTACTCGCCAGCAACGAGCCTGTTAACGTCGTTATGAACGCGCAACCCCTCGCCGCACGCGAAACCTCTTCGTCCACCCCGGCTTCCGCAAGCTACAACGTTGTCGTCAAGGCTCCTCCCGCCGGCGGCATGCTGGCTTACCTGGTTGGTCCGGGCGCCCAGATCGAACTTCAGGGTATCGATATCAACAAGGCCACCATGGCTCAGGAAGGCGGTAACCTCCGTATCACCCTCCCGAACGGTGCCGAAGTTCTGCTGCTCGACTACGTCAACAGCGCCCACGACAGCCACACCATGATCATCACGCCGGAAGGCAAGCTCCCCGCCCAGCAACTGCTGGCCGCGCTGGATAACGCCGAAGTCGCCCAAAAGGCTGCCGACGTTGAGCCTGCTGCAGGTCCCGCAGGTGGTGGTGAAGGCGGCGGTCTCATTCCCCCGACCATTCTCGGCCTTGGTGTAGGCTCTGGCGAAGGCATTTTCAGCTCCGTTATCGGGCCATACGCCATTCCCCGTCCTACCGACGCCATTTTCACCAACGAATACCCCTTCGAGCCCGGCGTTGCCGCAAAGCCGCTTCAGCCCGGTACGCCCCTCAACCTGCCCCCGGTAGCTCACAACGATAGCTTCAGCACCTCGGTCAACAAGCCTATCACTGTCCAGCCCGGCCAATTGCTGGCTAACGACTCCGACCCCGAAGGCGACACCCTGACCATCGTCAGCGTGCAAGGTCCCACCCACGGTACTGTCGTTCTGAACCCTAATGGCACCGTGACCTTCACCCCGGAAGCCGGCTACCACGGTACCGGTAGCTACAGCTACACCATCACCGATGGTCACGGCGGCACCTCCACTGCCGACGTCATCGTCCAGATCGATCCGGATCCCGCCACCGAAAACAACGTCATCGCAGCCGATGACGCCGGTACCGTCGTAGAAGGCCGTTCCATCACCATCAACGTGCTGGCCAACGACTCCGACCCCGAAGGCGACGCCCTCGTTCCCGGTAGCGTGCGCATCATTGCAGGCCCCAATGGTCAGCAACCCGATGTCACCGCCCACACCAACCCGGATGGCACCATCACCTTCACCACGGTAGACCACCACAGCACCGCGCCTTACTTCATCACCCTCGAGTATGAAGTCTCCGACGCCCGTGGCGCCCGCGATACCGCAACCGTCACTGTGGAAGTAACTCCTTCCGCCAACACCGTCATCGCTGTCGACGACACCGGCGAAATCTTCCCGGCTGGTCAAACCAAGGTCTTCAACGTGACCGGTAACGACTACGACCCCCAAGGCGACTCCTTCCAGATCACCCGTATCGTATCCGGACCAGCCCAAGGCCGCGCAGTCATCGACGCCGCCCACGGCACCATTACCTATGAGTCCGTTACCAGCAACACCGGCTACACCGAAACCATCGTGTATGAAATCACCGATAGCCGCGGCGCCAAGGATACCGCAACCCTCAACATCCGTGTCGAGCCCACCAACAGCGTCAACGCTGTCGATGACACTGCTGACATGAAGGCCGGTCAGGACGTTAACATCAAGGTCCTGAACAACGACTCCGACCCCCAAGGCGATTCCTTCCACATCAGCCGCATCGTTAGCGGTCCGCACATCCAAAGCGGCACCGGAGCCGACGACGGCGCTGTCCGTGGTAGCGTCACCATCAACAACGATGGCACCATTACCTTCACCGACACCCCCGGCGCCCGTAACGCCGGCGTGGTCGAGTTCTCCTACGAGATCGTCGATTCCAAGGGCGCAACCGACATCGCAGTGGTTCGTGTAACCATTGGTACCGCTCCCAACGGTGTGGATGCCAACAACGATACCTTCACCGTCGCCCAGAACAGCGCCGAAGCCAAGATCACCAGCACCCTGCTGGCGAACGACTTCGACCCCCAGAACGACGAGTTCCACATCACCAGCGTAACCCAGCCGACCATCGGCCAGGGTACTGTGCGCTACGATGCCGCCACGCATGAAGTCTACTTCACACCTGCTAACGGCTACCACGGCCCGGTTGTGTTCTCCTACACCATCACCGATGCCATCGGCGCAACCGACACCGCTCAGGTCACCATCAACGTGCAGGCACCCGTCAGCACCGGCCTGAACGCTGGCGACGATGCCTTCAGCACCCCGTTCAACACCAACCTGACCATCACTCCCGGTCAGTTGCTGGCCAACGACTATGACCCGGACGGCACCACGCTCAACGGCACCAACATCATCAGCCACACCAACCCGCTGAACGGTACGGTCACCCTCGATGCCAACGGTAACTTCATCTACAACCCGAACGACACCTTCCGCGGTACGGACAGCTTCACCTACACCATCAAGGATGCCCAAGGCGACACCGCCACGGCAACCGTGACCATTCGTGTGGCTGATCCCCTGCCCCAGGATAACCCGGTCGATGCAGTTGACGATTCCGCAACCCTGCGTCCTACCGAAACCAAGGTCATCAACGTCCTGACCAACGACTCCGCCCCGGATGGCGGCCTCGAGTTCGTCCGCGTCGTCGGCGCCCTGCCCGCTGGTGTCACCAACCTCGGTAACGGTATCTTCAGCTACACCGCTCCCGCCGGTGCCGGTAACACCCACGTCAGCTTCCAGTATGAAGTCCGCGACATCGATGGCGACACCGACATCGCGACTGTCACCTTCAATGTTGGCAACAACTCTGTGGATGCCCGCGACGATGTCGTCACCATGGCCAAGGACGTCAACAGCATCCTGATTGATGCCAAGGCCAACGACGTTGACCCCGAAGGCGATACCTTCCACATCACCCGCATCATCAGCGTGTCTTCCGGTACTGCCACCATCGAGAACGATCAGGTTCGCTATAACAACCCGACCCGCGATGCCGGCACCGCCACCATCGTGTACGAGATCACCGACTCCAAGGGCGCAACCGATACCGCAACCATCACGGTAAAGATCGAAGCCGACTTCAACAACGTCATCGCCAACGACGACGTCGTCAACATGGCCAAGGATGTTAACTCCATCCTCATCGACGCCAAGGCTAACGATACCGACCCCCAAGGCGACGCCTTCAGCATCACCCGCATCGTATCCGTGTCTGCCGGTACCGCCACTATTGAAAATGGCCAGATCCGTTACACGAACCCGACCCGCGATGCTGGCGACGTAACCATCGTTTACGAGATCACCGATAGCCGCGGCGCAACCGACCAGGCCACCATCACCGTTCACATCGCTGCCGACACCAACAACGTGATCGCCAACGACGACGACGTGACCATGGCCAAGGACGTCAACAGCATCCTGATCGACGCCAAGGCCAACGACGTTGACCCGCAAGGCGATGCCTTCAGCATCACCCGTATCGTCAGCGTCAGCTCCGGCACGGCTACCATCGAGAATGGCCAGATCCGTTACACCAACGACACCCGTGAAGACGGCACCGCGACCATCGTGTACGAAGTGACCGACAGCAAGGGCGCCACCGACCAGGCCACCATCACCGTCCACATCAAGGCCGACACCAACAACGTGATCGCCAACGATGATGACGTAACGATGGCCAAGGACGTCAACAGCATCCTCATCGACGCCAAGGCCAACGACGTTGACCCGCAGGGCGATGCCTTCTCCATCACCCGTATCGTCAGCGTCAGCTCCGGTACCGCTGTGATCGAAAACGGCCAGATCCGCTACACCAACAACACCCGCGATGACGGCACCGCCACCATCGTCTATGAAGTCACCGACTCCAAGGGTGCCACCGACCAAGCGACCATTACCGTCCACATCAAGGCCGACACCAACAACGTGATCGCCAACGACGACGACGTGACCATGGCCAAGGATGTTAACTCCATCCTCATCGACGCCAAGGCTAACGACGTTGACCCGCAAGGCGACGCATTCTCCATCACCCGCATCGTGTCCGTATCTTCCGGCACCGCAGTGATCGAAAACGGCCAGATCCGCTACACCAACAACACCCGCGATGACGGCACCGCCACCATCGTGTACGAAGTGACCGACAGCAAGGGCGCCACCGACCAGGCCACCATCACCGTGCACATCAAGGCTGATACCAACAATGTTATCGCCAACGACGACGATGTGACCATGGCCAAGGACGTCAACAGCATCCTGATCGACGCCAAGGCTAACGACACCGACCCCCAAGGCGATGCTTTCAGCATCACCCGTATCGTGTCCGTCAGCTCCGGCACCGCCACCATCGAGAACGGCCAGATCCGCTATAACAACCCGAGCCGCGATGACGGTACCGCCACCATCGTGTACGAGATCACCGACAGCAAGGGCGCGACCGACCAAGCGACCATCACCGTCCACATCAAGGCCGACACCAACAATGTCATCGCCAACGATGACGATGTAACGATGGCCAAGGATGTTAACTCTATCCTGATCGACGCCAAGGCCAACGACGTTGACCCCCAAGGCGATGCCTTCAGCATCACCCGCATCGTGTCCGTGTCCTCCGGCACCGCCACCATCGAGAACGGCCAGATCCGTTACAACAACAGCACCCGCGATGACGGCACCGCCACCATCGTGTACGAAGTGACCGACAGCAAGGGCGCGACCGACCAAGCCACCATCACCGTCCACATCAAGGCCGACACCAACAGCGTCGTAGCCGTGGACGACACCGTCAACATGGACAAGGACGTTAACAGCATCCTCATCAATGCCAAGGCGAACGACTACGACCCCCAAGGCGATGCCTTCAGCATCACCCGCATCGTCAGCGTCGATACCGGTACCGCCACCATCGAAAACGGTCAGGTTCGCTACACCAACAACACCACTGCCGCTGGTTTCGCCCACATCGTTTACGAAATCACCGACAGCAAGGGCGCAACCTCCCAGGCAACCATCACGGTCTGCATCGCTGCCGACACCGTTAACACGGTCGACGCCCGCGACGACAGCGCATCCGTGGTTGCCGGCGGCGCAGTAGCCATCAACGCGCTGGCCAACGACGTCGACCCGCAAGGCGACACCTTCGGTATCATCAACTACACGCAGCCTGCCAAGGGTAGCGTCACGCTGGATGCCAACGGTCAGTTCCACTACCAGTCCACCGGCCGCGATGCCTACGACACCACGTTCACCTACACCATTCGCGACTCCAAGGGTGCCGAGGACACTGCAACCGTAACCATCCACGTCTCGGCAGCCGCCAACAACGTAGTCGCGGTTAACGATGCAGCCACCACCACGGCCGGGCAGAACGTTGACATCAATGTCATCGCCAACGACTACGACCCCCAAGGCGATGCCTTCACCCCGGTCGGCAATACCCAGCCTTCCGTCGGTAGCGTCAGCTACGCTGGTAACGGTGTCTACACGTACCACTCCGTCGGCCGCGACGCCTACGACACGTCCTTTACCTATACGATTCAGGACAGCAAGGGCGCCCAAAGCACTGCA
The DNA here is from genome assembly GCA_021527465.2 of Geoglossum glabrum. Classification (NCBI taxonomy): domain Eukaryota; kingdom Fungi; phylum Ascomycota; class Geoglossomycetes; order Geoglossales; family Geoglossaceae; genus Geoglossum; species Geoglossum glabrum. Next base: position 173,220 of record JAJDFE020000003.1, on the reverse strand, counting down.
ACGGTCAACATCCACGTTAACGCAGCCGCCAACAACGTGGTCGCTGTCAACGATGCAACCAGCACCACTGCCGGCCAAAGCGTTGCCATCAACGTGGTCGCCAACGACTACGACCCCCAGGGCGACAGCTTCACCCCGGTAGCAACCACCCAGCCTTCAATCGGTAGCGTCAGCTACAACGGTAACGGTGTTTACACCTATAACTCCGTCGGCCGCGACGCCTACGACACGTCCTTTACCTACACGATTCAGGACAGCCGTGGCGCCCAAAGCACTGCAACCGTGTACGTCCACGTTAACGCAGCAGCCAACAATGTGGTCGCCCAGAACGACAGCCTGACCGTGGCTAACCGCAGCTCCGGTTCTGTAAATGCCATCGCCAACGACTACGACCCCCAAGGTGACGCCTTCCACATCATCGGTATCGTCAGCGGCCCAAGCATTGGTTCTGCCTCGGTCTCCGGCGGTAACATCGTCTATAACGCAGGCAGCAGCACCAGCGCCTACAACACCTCGCTGGTCTACCGCATTCAGGATAGCCGCGGCGCTATCTCCGATGCAACCGTCAGCATCCACGTTAACGCAGCAGCTACCACTGGCGGCGGCGGCGGCGGCGGCGGCGGCGGTGGTGGCGGTGGCGGCGGTAACTGCCCGCTCACTATCGACCTCAACAACGACGGTATCTCCATCGTTATGCAGTCCGGTAGCACCGCTCACTTCGACCTCGACGGCAACGGCTCTGCCGAGTGGACCTCATGGGTTAACGGTATCGATGACGCCATCCTCGCCATCGACCGCAATGGCAACGGCAGCATCGACGGCATCAACGAAGTCTTCGGTGGTCAGGATGTCGACGGCTTCACCGAGCTCGGCCGCATGGAAGATACCAACCACGATGGTATCATCGACGCCAACGATGCTCACTTCGCCGACCTCAAGCTCTGGCTGGATGCCAACCACGACGGTATCACCGACGCTGGCGAGCTTCACAGCCTGGCTGAATTCGGTATCATCAGCATCGACCTGAACGCCAAGGATACCAGCATCCAGTACGGAGACGCCTACATCAGCAAGGAAAGCACCGTTCACTACGCAGACGGTCACACCACCGGCGCTGGTAGCGTGTTCTATACCAACGATAGCAACGGCCACCTGACCGGTACCACCACCAACGATGTCCTGATCTTCAGCAAGGCTGCAGACAGCATCGACGGCGGCCAGGGCTTCGACACCCTCAAGGTGCTCGCAGCTTCCGACATCGTCATCGGCCACGATAACGTCAAGGGCGTGGAAGCCATCGACATGCATAACAATGCTGCCGACAAGCTGACCCTCAATGTCAACGATGTCCTGCACATCTCCGACAACGGTATCCTGCTGGTCCAAGGCGACGCAGTCGACCAGGTCACCCTGACCGGCGACGTCACCAAGGGTGCCAACGTCACTCAGGATGGTCACACCTACGCCAGCTATACCGCAGGCAACGGTGGTACCGTCCTCGTCGACATCGGCATGACCGTGCACACGCAGGAGCAACAGCACTAAGCTGGGCCAAGGCAACAAGCCTAGCCAACACAAAAGGGGCCGCAAGGCCCCTTTCTGTTACGCAATTATCAAGCTATTGCTGAACGGGAGTCTCCACCGGTGCATCACCCCAACCCGCATCCGTCCGCAAGATCACTTTATCGCCCATCTTCTTGTAGCCAAGCTCACGGCGCACCAGCTCGTCCACAAAGTCCGGGTCGGGCTTGTTGCCACGGTTCAAACCCCGCAACCGCTCAATGTGCTGGTTCAGCAGGGTAATGTCGTCATTCAAGTCCTTTACGTTGCCCTGTAGGTCGATCAACTGGCCTTTCATCACGCGCCACGTCACGATCCCGCGCTCGCCGGTCAGCAACTGGTCACCGGTATAAAGCAACAACAGGGCAACCAGAGACGGCAGAACCAACGGTTTAAGCCGCTGTTTCCATTTGCCAATCAATACCAGCGCCATCCGTAGCCTGTCCTTTATCCAATCTTCAGTTCCTGCACACGTTTGTGCAGCTCAACCAGAGGATACAAAAACGCTTCCATGCTTTCCAGCGGCAACTGCGTATCTCTGTCGGATATCGCCGATGCCGGGTCGGGGTGTGTCTCAATGAACAACCCCTGAATCCCTGTCGCCACCGCCGCCCGTGCCAGCGGTGCTGCAAACTCGCGCTTGCCGGTGCTGCTGTCACCCTTGCCGCTGGGCTGCATAATGGAGTGTGTCACGTCAAAAATCACAGGGTATCCCGTCTCCGCCATGGTCGGCAGCCCCCGCATGTCCACCACAAGGTCGCCATAGCCAAAGGTCGTACCGCGCTCGGTCAGTAAAATGTTGTCGCATCCGGCCGCCATAACCTTGCCACTGGCAGGCCCCATGTCGGCAGGTGCCATGAACTGACCCTTTTTGATGTTAACCCCCTTCCCTTCATACTTCGCCGCCGCAGTACCACACGCGATCAACAAGTCGGTCTGGCGCGCCAGAAAAGCCGGGATCTGCGCCACATCCACCGTCCCGTAAACCTGCTCAACCTGTGCCACTTCATGCACGTCTGTCAGGACCGGAACCCCCTCCATGGCCCTCACTTCGGCCAGAATAGCCAGCCCGCCGTCAATTCCGCTGCCCCGCTCTCCCCCGGCACTGGTACGGTTGGCCTTGTCAAAGCTACCCTTGTAAATCAGCCCGATTCCCAGCCTTTCACACACTTTAACCATATGTGCCGCGGTCTTCAGGGTCGTTTCGCGGCTTTCTATGGCACAGGTTCCGGCAATCAAAACCATAGGTTTATCAATGCCAAATTCAGCTTTCCTTACACTTCCAGCCCCGATCAAGATCTCCTGCATGGCAACCTTACCCCTGTCTTAAAATGTTCTTATGAATGGCCATATCCTGCCCCAAAATGCCCAAAACCACCACCCCCTGTCAGTCAGGGGGTTGAAATCCTAATCCCCCGCCCCATAAACAACTCAGAGATGCGGTCATCTCTATCGATTTAATCGAAAGAGGACCACTCCAATCTTTTTGTCCTCTTTCACTCCCCCAAGCCCTGTTCCGCGCATGGAACAGAATCAGGCACATTCTCAGAAGGAGATCACAATGCGCACTTTCGCTATCGCAATCGCCACCCTCGTTGCCCTCTCGTCCGTTGCCAATGCCGCAAATTGCGGTTGCCCGGCTCCGGTCAAGACAGCAGCTTCGGCCACGATCAAGGTCGGTTCTTCCGGCGGCGTTCCGCGTCTCGAAGCTTGCCGTGCAGACGGCAAGTACTACCGGGCCCAGAACGACCTCTTCAAGAAGTACAAGATGATGATCGTCTGCGACGCATCGCAGGGCATCGGTGCCGGCAACCTGAAGGGTGACGACGGCAACGTCGGCAAGACTTCGCGTCCCGGCAGCGGTCCTGAATACGTCGACGGTTGCGTCGTCACGATCCCCGGCGATGTCGGCAAGCGTGCATACAATCAGGCCGGTACGGCTCTGAATGGTTGCCGCGTGCCGCTCCAGGGCGTTCGTGAAGTCGATTCCAAGCTCGTCTACACGATCAACGGCGCCGACTACGTCAAGGGTTTCTTCGGCATGAAGAAGTTCTAAGCGATCTACCACTCGAAACGAAAGCCGCACTCTGTGCGGCTTTCACCTTTTTAAGCCTATAGTTCTAAATCAGGTCCTGAGCCCCGAACTTCTTCAGCTCCTTCAACCGCTCATCGCGCCCGCATCCAGCACGATACTGCGCATAACGGGCGGCACTTTTCTTGTAATAGGCCTGATGATACGCCTCAGCCGTATAGAAAGGCCCGCGCGGCATAATATCCGTCACCACCTGCTGTCCCAGCTTCTTGGTCATCTGGATGACACTCGCCTCCGCCGCGGCCTTCTCCACATCATTCGCCACGTAAATCCCGGCCTTGTACTGGCTGCCTTGGTCACAGAACTGCCCCTTGGCATCCAGCGGGTCCACATTGCTCCAGAATATCTCCAGCAGCGTCGTATAGCTCACCACCTCAGGGTCATACGTCACCTGGATCGCCTCACGGTGCCCGGTCGTCCCGCTGCTTACCTGCTCATAGGTCGGGTTGGGCAACGTCCCGCCGGTGTAACCGACCGTCGTCAGCTTTACGCCCTTCTGGTCGTCAAATTCACTCTGCATGCACCAGAAGCACCCACCCGCAAACACGGCCGTCTTAGGCTCCTTCGGCACCACGTTCGCCGCTGCAAAGGCAAGCCCGGCCGCCATCGCCGCCACAACTACCATCAAACCCGTTACTTTAAGCTGCCAGCGCATCGATATTATCTTTCTTGTTCTGTTCCGTAATCTGTTTCGCGTAGTAGTTACCCAACCGCGCCCGGCTCGCCATGGTTCCACCGTGCAGGGCTTTCTCAATAAAGACCCCCGTCAGCCGCCATGCCAGCGCAAAATCATCAGCCTCGTCACATTCCGCCCCACCTAAGCAGTAGGGCAGCACCAGCAACCGCTGTTCATACCCCACTGCGGCATTCTTCGCCACAACCCGCCCGCTTGCGGGAGACACGAACGCCCAGTCATCAACCCCGCCGCCACTCACACCTTCTTCCGGCCGCAACCGCAGCCCGTAACCAACCGCTTCCAGCAGGAAAAGCTCGAACGCCACAACCTCCTGCCACGTCACCATGCCTTCCAGCAGCTTCACCACGCGTCCATGCAGCCCGTCATAAGGGTGTTCTTCGGGCAGAAGCCCCGCCAGCAATTCACTCAGATAAGGCACCACAAAGGCACCGGCAGTCACGCCCATCCATACATGCGCACGGCTGCGCGTCAGTTCAACGGTCAACGTGCCCAACTGGCCGTCCAGCCGCCGGAAGTGCTCATATCCAACGCTGTTGAACGGCTGAAGGATCGCCGCAATGCCGCCCCGTGTCCCCTTGCCACCCTTTACCAGCCCGCGTACACGGCCGCGCTCGGCACACAGCACTTCAACCAGCGCATCGCGCTCGCCAAAAGGCTTCACTGCCAATACCAACCCCTGCCCGTCGCGTAAACTCATGGCCAAACTGTGCGCCCAACCTTGCCAAACCTCAAGCGGAGCCATCTATAAACCGCCACCACTGTGACCAAAAAAACGGGCCGGAGAGAATAGATCTCTCCGGCCCTGTCGTCATGCCGCCCTGGCCCCTGAATGAGTTTCAAGGTTGGCTTTCAGCCATTTCGCCCGGGCGTCGATTTCCTGCTCGTCTGTCAGAATGACGTTCTTTTTCCGGAACGTCTTGCCGTCCAGAACGCGCATCTTCTTGTCCGTAACCACCACACCCTTCACGGTAACCTCCATATCGAAGGTCACGGCCAGCAGGTGCATCTGGGTAGCTGAGTTGTGCCGGACATCCCGCTCCATGGAGCAAAGCTCCTTGCGGGCAAGCTTGGTCACGTCATCCAGCAAACCTTCCGGACAACCGCTGATTTCCACCACGGCGGGAGTCAGCCAGCGCGGTTCGTCGCCCATGTCCGCAAAGCTCACGGAAACATGCACCGCAAAAGGCTGCACGGCAGCAGGAAAGGCACCTACGTGCCGGCTATCGTCATGTTTCATCTTCTGGCTCCTTTCAGAATTTCAAAGAGATGCGACGTGTATCAAATGTAAGGTAAGATGGGGGTTTGAATGAGGCTCATTCATTGGGAATCTCCCGCAGAAATCCGCCCGGCTCAGTCAGGGTGGTACCATACCCCCTCCCCCCTCACAACCCCCAAAATCCCCTCGGCCACATCCCTTGAAACTTTGGTGTAAGCACCCTGTTGCACATCAAACGCAGCCGCAGTATACATACGGCCGTAATCATGAATTTTCACCAGCCCAAGCACCCTGCTGCGGCCAAATGCGGAGACTGAAATGCTTCATGCTACTCCAGACCCTCTTATTCCCTACAATAACGACGCAGACTTCCACGCCGAGACGCTGAAGCTCATCACCAGCCGGATTGAAAACGGCAACCTGAAGCAAGGCTACGGCCGCACCTGCTTCATGGGCACCCTGCTCGGAGAGTTCGACCGCGACCATAACGCCCGCCTGTTCGAGGAAAAGTACAAGTACCCGGGCTGGACCGCCGCGGTCGCGGAAATGATCTACGAAAAGCTCTCACCGGCCGAATCCGAGGTTTTCGCCCTCAACTTCGTGATGTTCACGTCTTATGCCGAGCCGCTCAATTCGCTCGGCGATCGCATGGTCTACTGGGCCATCCTCAACGGCCTCAAGAATGTCGGCGACAAGCGCGGGCCCGCATGGACCCACCTCCGCTCGGCTTACAATCTCTACGGCCGCAGGCTTCGGGGGGAAACGGTCAATCCACCGGAATGGCAGACACTGCTCAACAGTATCCCGACCAGCTTCCGCCTTGCGGAAACCGATGCCGACGCCCTCGAGAACTGGCTCATGCACACCGCTTACCTGTGCGCGGCCATCCCCATCGGCTTCCGCGATTATACGGTCGCCAACCTTGTCTCGCAGCTGATCGACGGCGGTGATATTCCCACCACCACGCTCGCCGATGGGTTCCTTGACCTGATCAAGACACAGCCCCTCGCAAACAAGTTCGCCAGGCAGAACTGAAAGGGCTGACGCCAAAAAAGATCCCCCGCGCCATCAAGGTGCGGGGGATTTTTTATACTCCCATTTCACGGAGCCACTGTTCCCGCTCCAGCCAACGCTCGGCCACCTTCACATGCAGGTCCAGCCGCACATGCTTGCCGGTGATCTTCTCCATCTCAAGCCGCGCATAACTGCCGATCTTCTTCAGCATCTGGCCACCGTTGCCCAGCACCATCGGCTTGTGCTGTTCCTTGGCCACCAGCAGTTGCTGGCGCACGTACAGCATGCCGCCCTCGTCTTCAATCGTCTCCGTGATCACGCCTACGGTGTAAGGTATCTCCTGGTGCATCTGGCGCATCGCCTGCTCGCGGGTCAGCTCGGCCAGCCGCAACGGCATCGGCATGTCGGTGGTCTGCTCGGGGGGGAACAACCAGGGCCCTTCCGGCAGCATCTTAATTAGTTCCATCAGCAACCGGTCAACACCGGTCCCCTTCAGGCTCGCACCGTCCACATTGGCCTTAATGGCCGTGATCGGCACGATCGCATCCACGCCCCACTCGTTCAGCTTGGTCAGCAGCGGCAGCAGCTTCGCCTTGTCCTTGAACTTATCGATCTTGGTCAGCAGCACCACAACCTTCTGCTGGCGGCCTTTGGCCGTTTCGGCCATCTGCTTCAGTTCTTCGGTCAGGCCGCGCTCGCCTTCCCCGCCGTCGCACAAGATCACCAAAATGTCGCATTCGGCTGCCGCACCGGCTGCCTGCTGCACCAGCCGGCGGTCAAACGCCTTGCTGCTGCGGTTCATCCCCGGCGTGTCCATGAACACAAGCTGGTTAACCCCTTCGGTCACTACGCCACGCACGGTCACACGGGTCGTGTTGGGCTTGGAACTGATGATCCCGATCTTCTCACCCACCAGCGCATTCATCAGCGTGCTCTTGCCCGCATTCGGCACGCCAACAAGGGCTATCAGCCCGCAGCGCATATCTTCAATCGGAACCATGATCCCCGTCGTATCTTCAGTCATCCCCACACCCTCTCACAATCAACATGTATACTTAATAGGTCCTAATGACCCATTTTTTCAAAAACCGCCATCATATTCTGCGCGGCGTCGGCACTGGCGGCCTGTTTGCTTCGCCCTTCACCCAGACATTCACCCTTTTCGGTCTGAACCATCACCTTGAAGTGCTTGTTGTGGTCAGGTCCGGTCTCTTCAATCACCTCGTAGTGTGGCAACGCCCATCCTTGCCCCTGCAACCACTCTTGCAGCCTGCCCTTGGGGTCTTTTTCGTCTTTTAAATCAATCAGCGCCGCCCATTCCGCCCGCACAACGCCCATCACGGGCGGCAAACCACCATCTACATAAATGGCTCCCAGTAAGGCTTCCACCACATCGGCCAGAATACTGTCCTTGGTAACTTCGCCGTTCCCGACCACGATATGCTTACCCAAACCCAAGCCCACAGCCACATTCACCAGCGCACTCTCACGCACCAGCATCGTGTGCCGACGGCTCAACTCCCCCTCGTCCGCCCCTGAAAACCGCTCCCACAGCCAACTTCCAACCGCCAAACCCAGCACCCGGTCACCCAGAAATTCCAGCCGTTCGTAGTTCAGATCCCCATGGCTGGAATGCGTCAGCGCTTCCTTCAGCAAGGCTATGTCCTTAAAAACATAGCCTAAACGTGCCTGAAAATCCGCTAACGTCACGCGGTCATCCCGCCTTTAGCCTCGTTCTGCACCGCCCCATACTTGAACGATATCTGCGCCCGCAGCCCATTACCAATCCGCTCCAGCCGCGGCTTCCAGTTCTCATCCCAGCTCCAGAACACGAATTCTGCACGCCCCATCAAATCGGTCTTGGGCACAAATCCCCAACTTGGCCACTGCCAGTAACGGCTGTCGCGGCTATTATCACGGTTATCGCCCATCATCACGTACATGCCTTCAGGTATCACTGTCTCACGCACTTCAGGCCCCGGTTGGCTGGGGTCTCTCAAAATCTGGTGCTGTACGCCCATCAGGTTCTCTTCCTTCAAGTCAGCCTGAACCACCTGTGCCTCATCCGTTGCATTCTGCTTCGGTAAGGTAAGGTCATATTTGCTGATTTCCTGCGTCGTAATCACTTGCCCGTTAATAAATAAGGTCTGGTTACGGTATTCAATGCGGTCACCCGGCAAACCTACAAGACGCTTGATGAACAACGTCTTGCCAAGACCAAAAAAGCTCCCCGGCAAATCAGTACCATCGCGCTTGAACACCACAATGTCACCGCGCTTGGGTTCAGCATTCCAGAAGAAAAAGTCCGTCAACGGCAAGCGGTTGCCATAAGCAAATTTGGTTACAATCAGATAATCCCCGATAAGCAACGTCGGCATCATCGAGGAACTTGGGATTTTAAACGGTTCGAAAATAAACCCACGAATACAGAAAAACGCGATAAACGCCGCAATTCCCAGCGTCTTTACAAAGCTCCAAACCTGCCGCACAGCACCGTCCATTAATATCTCTTTCTTCATCAATTCTTACGCGTTGTTATCGCCTAAATTCACTCCGGCCACAATCCCACCAGCCTTCATTTTGCGTGCCTTTGCCGCTGCTTCCGGCAGGCATGGTAAATAAACTTCAATCCGATCGCCATCCAACACTACAGCCTCAGACTTTACCGTCTTATTCCACACACCAAACTTGCTGTCTTTGGTGTCCGGATACAATCCCGTAATCCCACTTGCATTTACGCACCAGCCCACGCTTTGTCCCACAGGCACCAGCATGTCCTTAACAAAATTTCGCCCGCCGGCTACATGCACTACCTGTACACTTACCCGTCCGGCCTGTTTAGGCGTTGCCATTGCCAATCCGTTCAATAACCGCCATTCCGGTGGCGTAATCTCCATCATCACTGGCACTCACTAATACTGCGCAGTCCTCATACCCCTTCACCACGCACACCGGCTTGCCTTTGCCATCCCGCGTAATCGTAATGTCATGAAAACCCACATCTGCACCAATTCCCAAACCGGTCGCCTTGGCCACGGCCTCTTTCATCGCCCAGCGACGTGCCAGCTGACGGGGTCCCCAACGGCCTTCAAGCTCAACTTCATTCAGGATCCGCGCATAAAACTTATCGCCAAAACGTTCTAGCGCGGCTTCAATCCGGCTGATTCTGCAAATGTCCGTACCGATACCAATAATCATACCAATCCCTTACCACGCCTTACACGTAACCGCCAGTAAACCAACACATAAACTGTAAGTGCCAAAGGCCCACCAATCAGCACACCTCCCACCATGGTCGGGAAAATGATGTGATCAAACAGCACATCCAGCTTGCCCAGAATCGTGCTCCAGCTCAACCCGTTCAAATGGTCAACCGCGTGGGCACTCCCTGGCTTCATACCCAAAACCCATCGCCCCAATTGAAAACTCAAAGCCCAAACTGGCCCTAAAGCCCACGGATTAGAAAGAATGCTGCTGGAAATAATTGAAGCCACAAAACTTCCGCCCAGCAAACTGCACAAGATAATCAGCAAAATGGTGTGAGTACCCAAAATCGGGAAAAACGCCACGATAATCCCCAAAGCGGCACCTAACGCAACATAATGCGGCCGCCCGGCCTGACGTAGCAATTTCAGCCCCATCAGACGCACTAATGCCTTTAACCCCATGCTGGGCCAGATAAACTCTCGCGCATGTTCCCATACACCGTGCCGGTGCTTCGTATGGACGCCGCGCACGCGCCGTGGTCGCCAAGCCTTAACCATTTTTGTGCGCCTTGGCTTCCTTCAATGCCCGCCGGTGTTTCCAGAAACGTTTAACTTCCCAATGCGTCGCCCAGTAACTCAATAACGCCAACGGCACACCGATAATCTGACCACCGGTCGCCACCGGCAGCATCACGCTGCGTGCCAGCAATCGCCAGTTCTCCAGAACGTAAGTTGTATTGAAGTTCCGCATCAGTTCGCCAAATCCAATCGAGTTATCTGTCAGCGGAAATACCTCTAGCCCCACCTTGTAACAGATCCACCAGATGAGCGGCATTGTCCACGCATTACCCACCAATTGCCCGATAAACGCCGCCATCATATTGGCCCGCAGCAACCACGCAAACCCAATAGAGAGGCTGGATCCCAATCCCGGCAGCGGCAAAAAGTTGGCCCACATCCCAATGGCCATCCCCATGGCGACATGGTGCGGATCACTGGCACTACGCCGCAATTTCAGCAAAATATAGCGGCTCCAGGCCTTCCACCCCATGCTTGGCCAGATATTATTCTCAAACCTCGCCCGCGCACCAACCAAACGGGAGGTATGCACCCCCCGCTTTCTGGTTTTCGATACGGTAAGCCAGTCCAAAATCAGTCCAGTTTCTTTTTAATGTCGCATCTCTATAACACCCAAATCATTAAAAGGGCACCGCCCTTCCAACTCAACATGTTACATTTTCAGCATCTGGTAAGGCTGCAGCCATTCCTGAAAGGCCAGACGCTAATTCCAGCCGTATATTTTCTCCACACGCAACATCACTTTCAGCGCGGACAAATGCTGGATCAGCTTATTCAAGTGTTCTTTGCCTTTGATTTCCATCTCGCAACGGATAGCGCTGCTGTCAGCCGTCCGATGTTCGGTCGCAATCTCAATAATATTCGCATCCGCATTAGCAATGGTACTGGTTACCGTCGCCAATGCACCTGGGTCGTTCTTAACGTGGAAGCGTAACCGACATACAAAGTGGCGCAAATCGCCCTTCTCGGCGTCATTACTCCATTTAACCGGCAGCCAGCGGTCTGGCTGGTCGGCAAACTGTTCGAGATTGTGGCAGGTGCGCATGTGGATGTTAATCCCCTTGCCCGTGGCGATAATTCCCACAATGTCTTCACCGGGCAGCGGAGAACAACATTTTGCAAAGTGAATAGCCATACCCGGGGTAATTCCTTCAAGCCCTACGGCATCATCCACAACACGGTTGGCTTCATCATTGGCTTTTCCCGCAGCCTTACCTCCGGTCTTGCGTTTAGCCATACGCTCCAGCGCCTTTTCGGCAGCAAGGTCAGCCTTGGTGCCCATCGGCACCGACATTTCAGGGTAAAGCAGTTCCATAATCTGCCGCGGGAACAACCGTCCCTGCCCTAATGCTGCAAGCACATCTTCAAAATTTTCAACCTGCTGCACCGGTAATTTGCCAACAACTTTGGCCACTTCTTTTTCAGTCCAGCTCCAGCCGTCACGCCGTGCCGCCTTTTCCAAAATTTCCCGTCCCAGTCGCACTTGCTCAACCCGTTCCTGCTGACGCAAGAAACGGTTAATGGCCGCGCGTGCGCGGCTGCTGACAACAAGTTCACGCCAACCAGGATTTGGATGCTGGTGGGGGCTGGTCACAATCTCCACCATGTCACCGTTTTCCAGCACGCGACGTAGTGGCACCACACTACCGTTTACCTTGGCGGAAACCGTCTTATTCCCCAAATTGCTATGCACTGCATAAGCAAAGTCCAGCGGAGTTGCTCCACGCGGCAACTGGATAACATCCCCTTTCGGCGTAAACGCAAACACGTTGTCGCTGAAAAGCTCGAGTTTGGCATTTTCATAGAACTCAGCCGGATCATCCACACCCTGCAACTGCTCCACAAGGCTTTTAAGCCAACGGTACGGACTACTTCTAGGCTCCTTGGCCTGTGCATTGAGCTGCTGCTCCATAGCCTTCACGTCGGTGCCCTTGCCGGGCTTGTAAAGCCAGTGCGCGGCCACACCATTTTCAGCCACGTCATGCATATCCCGCGTTCTAATCTGCACTTCCATGCGGTTATTGAAAGGCCCAACCACACTGGTGTGAAGGCTCTGGTAACCATTCGGCTTCGGCGCAGAAATATAATCCTTAAAGCGTCCCGGAATCGCCTTGAACCGGTCATGCATCATCCCTAATGCTTCATAGCAACTACGCTTATCGTCCAATACGATCCGGTACGCCACAATGTCGGTCAGCTGGTCAAACGCAAGGCTCTTGCGCACCATTTTCTGGTAAATGCTGTAAACCGCCTTTTCACGGCCACTCACTTCGGCCTTGATACCAGCTTTAAGCAATTCCTCGCGCATCACTGCCGTTACGCGGTTTACCAGGTCTTCCTGCTCGCGCCATTCGGTCATCCGGCGCGTGATCATCGCATATTCATCCGGCTCCAGAATCTGGAACGCCAGATCCTCAAGCTCAGCCTTCATCACATGCAAACCGATCCGGTCCGCCAGCGGAGCATAAATATCCAACGTTTCGCGGGCAATGCGGCGCTTTTTGCCCTCGTTGGCAAACGCTCCCAACGTGCGCATGTTATGGATTCGGTCAGCAAGCTTGATCAGCAGAACCCGGATATCCTTGCTCATCGCCAGCAAAAGCTTGCGGAAATTCTCCGCTTGCTCAACAGCCTTGTCTTCAAAAGAAATCTTGGAAAGCTTGGTCACACCTTCGGTAAGCTCGGCCACTTCAGCTCCGAACAAGCTCTTGATCTCGTCATACGTGGAAAGCGTATCCTCTAACGTATCGTGCAGGAGACCAACCGCAATGCTGGCATCATCCAATTGCAAATCAGCCAGAATACCTGCCACCGCCAGCGGATGCACCAGATACGGCTGCCCGCTGGCCCGTTTCTGGTTACCATGCGCCTTCATAGAATACACGTAGGCACGGTTAATCAGGCCCACATCCGCTTTCGGGTTGTAGGCGCGTACTTTTTCAATCAGTTCGTATTGGCGGATCATATGTATCCATTCTGGGGCCTTTTCCGCCCAAAAACAACACTACAGCCGCCCTCCCTCCATAATATCGTAAGGGTGTGTATCTTCCATGAAAGCAAACCGCCTCCGAAACAATAACCTTACGAACCGATTAAATCTTGATGAAGAGCCCCTTTCCAACATTTGAATTCCGTGCAACAAATACACCCATGAGCAAATCCGTAAAACCCGAAGCTGTACCGGTCAACGCCACCACCCACCTCATTATCAAGGGCGCACGTGAGCACAACCTGAAGAACGTGAGCCTCACGCTGCCCAAGCGCACCCTCACCGTCATCACCGGCGTCTCAGGCTCCGGCAAAAGCTCCCTCGCCTTCGACACCATCTACGCCGAAGGCCAGCGTCGCTACGTGGAAAGCCTGTCCGCCTACGCCCGCCAGTTCCTCGAACTCAACAACAAGCCGGATGTTGATCGCATCGACGGCCTCGCCCCCGCAATCGCCATCGAGCAAAATACCACCAGCAAAAACCCACGTTCAACAGTGGGTACCATCACCGAGATCTACGATTACCTGCGCCTGCTCTACGCCAACGCCGGCGTTGCCCACTGCCCCAACCACCCGGATATCGTTATCACCGCCCAAACCATCCAGCAGATGGTCGATCACGTTCTCACATGGCCGTCAGGCACCAAGCTTATGGTCATGGCGCCCGTCGTCCGTGGGCGCAAAGGCGAATATATCAAGGAACGCCAGCACTGGCAGGCCCTCGGCTACACCCGCGCCGAAATCAATGGCACGGTAGTGGAACTCTCTGAGCCCCTCAAGCTCACCAAAAACGAGAAGCACGACATTTCGCTCGTTATCGACCGGATTATCCTGAAAGAAGGTAAGGACAACGAGTCCATCGCCACACGTTTGGCCGATAGCCTCGCCACCGCACTCAAAATGGCCGAAGGCCTTGCCGAGGTCGTCCAGCTCGACAGCAAATCGCCGGATGCACGCAAACTGTTCAGCGAAAAACATAGCTGCCCCATCTGCGGCCACAGCACGCAGTTAGAGCCCCGCCTGTTCAGCTTCAACAGCCCTTTTGGCGCCTGCCAAACCTGCGACGGCCTCGGCGAAGTCATCTTCTTCAGTCCGGAACTTGTCGTCTCCGACGAATCCCTCACCCTCAACCAAGGTGCCATCCACCCGTGGCGTGAAAAAGGTGGCCGCGATGGTTTTCAACTCAGCAAAGGCGGCAGCTACTACCTCCGCCCCCTCGCCCGCCATTATCAGTTCAGCCTGGATACCCCTTGGACCAAACTCCCCGAAACCGTCCGCCATATCCTTATCCACGGGTCCGGCTCCGAGCGTATCGAATTTAAATTTGAAGGCGGCAAATCCACCTTCAGCACCAAAAAACCGTTCGATGGCGTTCTCGACATCCTCACCCGCCGCTGGGAGGAATCTAGCAACCCTTATGCGCGGGAAGATCTCAACCGCTACCGCGCCGCAAAGCCCTGCGAAGCCTGCCACGGTGCCCGCCTCAATCCCTCTGCCATGGCCGTAACCGTGGGTGAAAAGGATATCCACGAATATACCGGCATGTCCATTAACAGCGCACTGGCATTTACCGAGCACCTGCAATCCAGCCTCACCGGCTCCGCTGCCCAAATCGGCACGCCCATCTTGCGGGAAATCAACGCCCGCTTGGGCTTCCTCAACCACGTCGGCCTTAATTATCTGTCACTGGAGCGCACCGCAGGCACCCTTTCCGGCGGAGAAGCCCAGCGTATCCGCCTCGCTTCGCAGATCGGCAGCGGTTTAACAGGTGTTCTTTATGTGTTGGATGAACCAAGTATCGGCCTCCACCAGCGCGATAACACCCGCCTGCTCGAAACCCTCACCAAACTGCGCGACCTCGACAACACCGTACTGGTAGTGGAGCACGACGAAGACGCCATCCGCACCGCTGATTATGTCGTGGATATGGGCCCCTACGCAGGTGTCTTAGGTGGAGAAGTCATTGCAGCCGGTCAGGTACAGGATTTACTGGACGAGCCCCGCTCTATTACCGGACAGTTCCTGAGCGGCAAGCGCGCCATCAACGTTCCCACAAAGCGTCGTCCAACCAATCCGGCGCAGCAAATTACCATTCATAATGCTCAGGGTAATAATCTCCAGAACGTTACCGCAAGCTTCCCTGTCGGTGTCCTCACCTGCGTCACCGGCGTCTCCGGTTCCGGCAAGTCCACACTGGTCATGGACACCTTGCACCACGCTCTCGCCGCACGTATCAACGGAAGTAAAGAGCAACCTGCCAAACACGGTAAGATCACGGGGCTGGACCACATCGATAAACTGGTCAACATAGACCAATCCCCTATCGGTCGCACTCCACGCTCTAATCCCGCAACCTACACCGGTATCTACGGTCCCATCCGCGATTGGTACGCCGCCCTGCCCGAGGCCAAGGCCCGCGGCTACGGCCCCGGACGTTTCAGCTTCAATGTTAAAGGCGGCCGCTGCGAAGCCTGCGAAGGCGACGGCGTCATCAAGGTGGAAATGCACTTCCTGCCGGATGTTTATGTCCCCTGCGAAGTCTGCCACGGTAAACGCTTCAACCGGGAAACGCTCGAGGTTCTCTTCAAAGGCAAATCCATCGCGGATATTCTGGATATGACCGTATCAGACGCCCACGAGTTCTTCGCCGGTGTTCCCCGTCTCGCCAAGCAACTCAAAACCCTTACCGATGTGGGCTTGGGCTATATCAAACTCGGCCAGAATGCCACGACTCTCTCGGGTGGGGAAGCCCAGCGTGTCAAGCTCAGCAAGGAGCTAACCAAGGTCGCCACCGGCCGCACCCTGTATATTCTGGATGAACCAACCACCGGCCTGCACTTCCACGATATCGACCAACTTCTCAAGGTACTCCACCGCCTCGTCGATGCCGGCAACACCATGGTCATCATCGAACATAATCTGGATGTGATTAAAACTGCCGACTGGATTATCGATATCGGCCCTGAGGGTGGTTCCGGCGGCGGGCAACTGATTGCTGAAGGTATTCCTGAAGATGTGGTCAAGGTCAAAGCCTCTCACACCGGCCAATACCTTGCGCCTCTTCTCAAGGTAAAACCCAAGGCCGAATCTACCCCTGAAAAACCGACCAAATCTGCCAAAGCTACCAAGTCCAGAAAAGCAGCCTAATAAAAAAAGGGCGCCGGAGAAGTGTTCTCCGGCGCCCTTTTTCGTCATGGCTCAATCGCTGTCGTTGGAATCCGACGAATCGTCGTCCCCATCGTCGTCAGATGCCGCATCCCGAGAAGTCGGATCTGGTGCAATCGCAGGGCTATTGTCCGCTTCCGGCGTGGCATCAAGAATCTCGATATTGCCCGTCGCCGGCTCCATACCAAATTCATGGCCGATAATCATGGCACCTGCCGCAGCAGCCGCAAATGCACTACCGTCATTATCGGTATCCCGCCTGGCCGCAGCATCCGCCAAAGCGGAGCCCTGCTGCCTTGCGGCAACGCGCCTCAGGGGTACGATTCTGCCAGCCAACCTGTCCCGTTCAAGGGCAGCTTCAGCTTCTCGTTCCGCCGCCCGCATCACATCGGGCCGCAGGTTGGTATAGTCTTCCTTCGGCATGCTGTGGGGGTTAACCTTCCCTTCCGGGTGATCAACCTGAACCACCTGCTGAACAGCGGTCTTTTGCGCTTCGGCTTTCGGCAGTTTCTTGCGCTTACGGCGGCGGAAGAACCAATAGAGAACCACCAACGCAAGTACGATCAAAATAATTTTCATGTTTCGCGTCCCTTTCAGGAACAGGGTTCAGTCATCCCGCACACAATATCATGTGTATACTAAAAATCAAGTACCACACCCACCTCGGTCAAAAACGCCAAAAAGCGCCGGTAGTAGATACTACCGGCGCTTTTTAATCTTAGGGTTGCTGTCTATCATCCGTTTGCCTCTGGGTTCTGCGCCTGTGGTGGCAATAGATCCCATAGATAAGCGCAATCAGCGTCACAACCATAATCACATGGGGTCCATAAGTGCCCACGGCATACTCCTTTGGTTAGGGGAAGTTATCCTCTGGTCACTGGCAGCTACATTTTCTCCTCATCACCCTTGTTGCGACCCACAAGGGCCTTTATGTAATTTCGGGCCTTCCTGAAGGCAGGCAGGATGAGTATAGCAACGGACCCAACTGGTCCCGCTATGGCGATAATATCGATAACGATGGATTGCCCCACCATTAACCTCCCTTTAAGCGGTGTCCCCCGCTCATTCTCATGTCAAAACGTGTGTTGGATATTCCTAAATCTGCAATTTATACTCTAAGAGTATAGTAAGTATACATAAAGTTGCCAACCCTTCATCACCGATTCGCCCCGCTAGCCCACACATGAGTAAGGCCATGGTCAGAAAACCTTGCCACTAACAAAAAAAGCCGCTACCTCATAGGTAACGGCTCTAAACAATGCAGGAATTACTCTCCGGCAGTGTAAATTTCGCTTCCCAGCAACAAAGCCTTACCGTCAAAGCACAGAAAACGTACGCTACGGCTGCCATCCGGTTTCATGCTCACCTTAATCTGCTGGTGCTTCACGCCCAGTTCCGCGCAATCGCGCTGGGAATCACCCCACGGCGTCTTCTCGGAAACATTGTTCACCTTGTCATTCAGCTGCTTTTGCGCGGCGCTGATATTCTGCAACTGGGTATTTTTCAGCTTCTGCATCTCGTCGGATACATTCTGCGCCTTGGCACTCGCCGCCTGTACATCCTTGGCCAGAGAGTCATTCGCCTTCTGCAGGCTACGCACCTGGCCCATCAGGTCTTCGTTCTGGCTTTGTAGCTTCCCAAGCAGAAGCTCATAGCGGCTCGCCTGCAGGCTCTGTTCACGCACGGCACGTGCATTATCCTGTGCCATGCCTGTTGCTGCCGCTAAAGCCAAAATCATCGTCAGAAAAAACCGTACCATCATGCAAACCTTCTGCTTATTAGGGTAACTCTAGCCTAACTTGAGGCGCCTTTGGCCCCCCTGCCCGCCTAAGCATCAGAATTTACCGTCCATAAAATAACAGGGGCCACGCGGCCCCTGCTAAAGTCATCCGGCTTAAAGCTTGAAGCGCGGGCTGGCCTTCTTGCCCAAGCAAGCTTGGGTACGCTCTTCAACCACCTCCCAGTTCACGTTCTGCATGAAGGCATCAATGTACTTGCCACGCTCCGTGGGTGCGTAATCGATCAGGAAGGCGTGTTCCCACACGTCCATGCTCAGCAGCACTTCAAAACCGGGCATATGGCCGTCATTGTGCAGCTCAATGAAGTGGTTGTTCACGTCACCGGTGATCGGGTCCATGTAACAAATTGCATGGCCCACGCCACGCGTCGTACCGGTCGCCTTGAAATCTGCAAGCCAGTTGTCAAAGCTGCCGAATTTACCGGCTACCAGCTTCTTGAACTCACCCGCACCGGCATCGCTCACACCAGCCTTCAGGTTGGCAAAATAATAGTCGTGCACCAGCATGCCGCACATTTCAAACCCGAAGCGACGTTTCCGGTCCAGATAAAGCGGCGTCGCGCCCTCACCCTTTTCGCGCAATTCGGCCAGTTGCTTCATCAGGTTATTGGTTTGGGTCACATAACCCTCATAAAGCTTCCAGTGCTCGTCAATCTGTTTGTCGGAAATCCCCACCAGCCCTGTCGGCTTGAACTCAGTACGCGCGGTATAAACTACCATAGCTATTCTCCTTCTTTGAATCTGGGCGGCAGTCTACGCCAAACCCCAGTCAAATAAACCCCAAAAACATAAAAAAGGTGCCCTAAGGCACCCTCTTTCTAGCCACCCATCTTATTTCATAATCGGGCTGGCGGCTTTCTTTTCGCGCAGCATTTTCTGGTAATACTCCTCCAGCAACAGCAATACGGGGCTCGCCACAAAGATACTCGAATACGTCCCCAGCACAGTCCCCACAATCAGGGTGAGGGAGAAGTCGTAAATCACCTCACCACCCCAGCCCAGCAAAGCAACCAGTACCAGCAGTACGGTGCTCACGGTCATAAAGGTACGTCCAAGCGTCTGGTTCACACTCAGGTTCAATACTTCGGTCAAAGGCTTGTTCGGGTACCGCGCGCGGTTTTCCCGGATCCGGTCAAAGATAACAATCGTATCGTTAAGGCTGTACCCGATAAGGGTCAGGATCGCCGCCAGCACCGTCAGCGTGATTTCCACCCGCAGCAGGCTCAGCACGCCAATTGTCAGCACCACGTCGTGCACAAGGCTCAGTACTGCGCCAAGGCCATACCTGAACTCAAACCGCACCCATACATAGGCCATGATGGCGAGGGTGCTGACCAGCAAAGCCATCAAGCCCTTTACACGTAACTCCTGTCCTACCTGCGGCCCCACAAACTCAACCCTGCGCAGTTCGGCGGTCCCACCGCTGAGTTCCTGTAACTTGGCGATCACCGTCGTTTCAGCAGTAGCTTTCTGGGTCTCGGGGTTATTCCCCGGCAGGCGTACCAAAAAGTCATTCGGCGCCCCGTATTGCTGAATCAGGGAACCTTCAAAACCGGCCTCATCAACAGCATCACGCACCTGTGCTACCGGAATAGCGCTGGCAGTACGCACTTCCACCATTTTACCGCCTACAAAATCAATACCGTAGTTCAGGCCTTTAACGCCAAGCAGCGCAAATGCCAGCAGTACACATACAAAGCTGCTCCATACCCAGAACTGCCGCGCACGCATGAAATCAACATGCGGCACATGGTCAAACGGACGAATCGGAAAACGCATCATCTTAATCCTTAAACTTCTTTAACATCTTTGGCTTCGTGCTTGGTCTTGGCAAAACTGAACACCACACCGGCGGTCAGAATCGTAAGCGTGATCAGCAGGCTCGGCAGTTCCGGAATATGCAGCAGTCCCAACTTGTCCAGAATCATCTTGCCACCGATGAACATCAGCAGGATCGCCAACGCAAACTTCACATAAGCAAACCGGTCCATCATGGCCGAGAGCGCGAAGTACAGCGCCCGTAGGCCCAGAATCGCAAACACGTTGCTCGTAAACACGATGTAGGCATTAGTAGTGATCGCAAAAATCGCCGGTACGCTGTCCACGGCAAATAGCACGTCGGCCAGTTCAACCAGAATCAGCGCTACCATCAACGGCGTCATGTAAGTCGCCATGCGCTTGGTATTGGTATCCTTCAAGCGCACAAAGAACTTCTGGCCATGGAATTTATCCGTAACCCGCGTGTACTTGCGCAAAAACAGCAGCACAGGGTTCTTCGCAAGGTCGGTCTCGTCTTCTTCCTTGGAAAGCAGCATCTTGAAACCGGTAAAGATAAGAAACGCCGCAAACAGGAACAGTACCCATTCAAACTCCTGCACGATCGTCGCCCCAAGCCCGATCATGATTCCGCGCAGCAGCAGCACGCCCAGAATCCCCCAGAACAGCACACGGTGCTGGTATTCACGCGGAATCTTGAAGAACCCGAGGATCATCGCAATCACAAATACATTGTCCATGGAGAGGCTCAACTCAACCACGTAACCGGTGTAATACTGAACCGCCGCCGTCTGGCCCAGCTCATACCATACCCACGCCCCGAAAATCGTCGACAGCACCATATAGCCCAGCGTCATCCACAGGCTCTCCTTGACGCTGATGATGTGGGCAGCCGCTCCGGCCTTGGGCTTCTTGTGCAAAACTCCCAGGTCCAGCGTCATCAACGTCAATACCACCACCAGAAACACACCCCACATCCAGGCAGGTTGCCCCATCCATTCTCCCATCAGGAATTCCATGATGTCTGTCTTTCTCTACGGGTTAAATTGGCAGTTTGCTGGGGCGCGTGCGGCGCAGCCAGCTCAGGATCATCCAGCGCGTGAGTGTCACGCTCGTAAACAGGCTCGCCAGCAACCCGATGATAAGCGCCACGGCAAATCCCTTGACCGGACCGGTCCCGACAAAGAACATCACCACCGCAGCAACCAGCGTCGTCACATGCCCGTCCAGAATCGTCCGGAACGCGCCTTCAAACCCTGCCAGAATCGCAGCCACCGGCTTCTTGCCATTGTCCACTTCCTCGCGCATCCGCTCAAAGATAAGTACGTTCGCATCCACCGCCATACCCAGCGTCAGCACGATCCCGGCCATTCCCGGCAGAGTCAGCGTAAACCCAAGCAGGCTCATCGCAGCAACCAGAATCACAAGGTTCACCACCAGCGCCACATCGGCAAACAGCCCGAACAAGCCGTAAAACAGCCCCATGAACACCAGCACCGCAACCAAACCGATCACCATCGCCTTGGTCCCTGCACTCACGCTGTCCGCACCAAGGCTCGGTCCAACGGTACGCTCTTCAACCACGTTCACCTTGGCGGGCAAGGCACCCGCATTCAGGATGGCAGCCAGGTCCTGTGCCTCTTCAGTCTTGAAGCTCCCGGAAATCTGCGCCCGACCACCCAGAATCGCCTCACGGAACACCGGCGCACTGTAAACCTTGCCATCCAGCACGATCGCAAACCGCTTGCCTACGTTGTTGGTGGAAAGCTGGGCAAATAGCTGCGTACCCCGCCCGTCAAAAGCAATATCCACCGCAGGCGCGCCGTTCTGGTCAAATGCAGCAGCAGCGCTGGTCAGCATCTCGCCGGTCAGGCTCGGACGCTTCTGCACAATCAGCGGAACCTGCTGTGCTGCAACCCCCTGCCCGCGCGTTTCCATCAGCTTCAGCTTGCCAGCAGGCACGATCGGGCTTGTCAGATCGGCATTGTCATCCACAAGGTGGAAGGTCAGCTGCGCGGTCTTCCCAATTGCAGCCTTGGCGCGTTCAACGTCCTGCACACCCGGCAATTCCACGATCACACGCTTGTCGCCTTGCTGCTGGATGACCGGCTCAGCCACACCGAATTGGTCAACCCGGCTACGCAGCACCTGCAGCGTCTGGGCCAGCGCACGCTTGCGCATTTCGTTAAGAGAGCTATCTCCATACGTCAGCAGTACCTCACCATCCGCACCGGCATTCACCAGCACGCCGTCACGCACCAGCTCGGTACGCAGGGTCTCAAGCTGGGATGCATCGCGCAGTACAACCTCAACACCGTTATCGGTGGTGCGCAGGTTGGTGTAGCCAATCTGCTTTTCACTGGCAAACTGGTGTACCCGGTCTTCCAGATTCTCATTGGCACGCGTGATTACATCGTTCATGTCCACTTCCATTACAAGGTGAGCCCCGCCCTGCAGGTCCAAACCAAGGTTCATGGCCTTGTGCGGCAACCAGTCAGGCAGATGCTCACGGGCCTTTGCACTCAAAACATTCGGCGTTGCATAAATCGCCGCAAACAGCAGCACCAGCAACACAACTCCCCGCAACATGCCCGACATCTGGCCCATCAGCGTTCTCCCGTCAAAAATTCAAATTAGCGCTTTTTACCGCTCTCGATAGCCTTGCTAGCAGGCTTGTCCCAGGTCTTGGCGATCTCATCGCTCAGCGTCGCACGCACGGCCTCACGCGCCACGGTCACAACCACACCTTCGGCAATGCGTACCTGCACCATGCCCTCACGCAGGCTGGAGACCTCTCCGATCAGCCCGCCATCGGTCACCACCACGTCGCCCTTTTTCAGGGCGTCAAGCAGCGCAGCGTGCTTCTTGCTGGCCAGCATCTGCGGACGCATCACGAAAAAGTAAAAAACGGCGAATACCAGCACAAATGGCAAGGCACTCATCAGCGCACTGTTGGCGCCGGCGGAATTGGCAATGGCGTCTTGCGCCCATGCGGTGGAAATCATGGTGTATAATCCTTCTTATCGGCCAAAACCATAGCCAATTCCAAGCGTAGCGTCCACCTAAACCGGTACAATCGTTATTCGTCAGTGCCTCTCTGGCAGTCGTTCATCTCACTTGCCAACTACACCCCAACCCATTAGGTTGCATACAAGACCTACTCTTCACATTTCCACACGGCATCCAGCAGGAGACACCTCTCATGGCCCCGCATGAAATTCCTTACCTGAAAACCGAAGATGATGTCCGCAGTATTATCTTCACCTGTCCCGCCATCGCCAAGATAATAGAATGCAGAGTCTCCGCAGTAGAGGCCCAACCGGATATCCCGCAAGGCGTCACCATTTACGGAGCTCTTCCCAGCGATATCAACATCAGGAAAACCCGGAAACTGCTCCTCAACTACGCTTACCCCGTCAATATTTCTTCTAAGGAGAAGGGCGAGCCGCTGGTTACCTGCAGCATCACCCTCCGCGCTGTTAACCTGAAGATTGTTGAAAACGTAGTGGAAGCCATGCAAAGGTTCTGGCGTCTTAAACGTATGGCCCTCCGGCAACAGGAAGAAAAGGAAGACCCCGAGACGACGGAGCGCCACGCCAGAATGTCGACCTATGGTAAAAAACAAACGGAGCTGCATGAGAAGATGATCTATCCGGGCCCGGGCGGAATCCCTTTCAGCCCCTCTCCCACACGCTATCGGGAGACCTCACCGACGTTTCATTTCGATCCGTCATTTCCCGGTCCCAAACCCAGCACTTTTATGAGGTAATGTAAGTTATAAAAAAAGCCCGGCCGCATCAGCGCCGGGCTTTTTGATGTCTATCGTTTACAACCGTGGCAGCATCGCGATCGGGTCAATCGCACTGGCATGCTGGCGCAGTTCAAAATGCAGCTGCGGGCTCTCCACGTTACCGGTCGCACCGCTCAGGGCGATAACTTGGCCCTTCTTCACGCGTTCGTTCTTTTTCACCAGCAGGTAGCCATTGTGGGCGTAGGCGGAAACCATGCCGTTATCATGCCGCACCAGCACCATTTTGCCATAGATCTTCAGCCCGTCATCGGCGTACAGAACCGTTCCGGCTTCGCTGGCCAGCACCGGCGTATTCTTGGGCACGGCAATGTTAATACCGGTGCGCGCCACACCGCTACCATCGTCGCCAAAACGCCGTACGATCTGGCCCTTCACCGGCCATACCAGCCCCTTGGAATTTGCCGCCGCCCTGTCAACCATGCCGCGTTTTTCCTCGGCCTCGCGGGCCTCATCCTTGCTCACGGGCTTTTCCTTCGGTGTCGGCAATACGGCATCCTTCACCGCCTGCTGCTTCACGGCCTTGGAATCCAGGTCTTCCGTCTGGGCTTCCTCCGCCCCGATCGGCGCCTTGGAAAGCATCGCCACCTGAATGGGCTTGCCGGCCTGTTCAACCACCACCGGCGTTTTATTGGCCATATCATCCCCTGCTGCCGGTGCCACCTGTGCGATCGGCGCAGCCACCTTCGCGGCAATCTGCTGGGTGATGGTCTTCTTTACCGGCACTTTAATCACCGCATTGGCTTTCAAATCCTGCGGCTCGTCAAAATCATTCGCCGCCATAATGTCCAGCACGGAAACATTATACTTCAGAGAAATCCGGTAGATCGTTTCCTTGGGCTGAACCGTATAGCTTTCAAACGTCACACCTTCGTCGCTCTTGGCGGGGCGCTCACCGGCCGCAGGCTCAATCGCGGCAAGCTTCGGGTTAGCCAGTGCGGCGGCGGCTACCCGGGGTTCAATTTTTGGCTCTGCCTTAGGCGTAGCAACTGCAACAACCGCCTGCGGGGTGGAACGCACGCTCGAACTCACCGGCAGCTTAGCCTCAGCCGTCTGCACGGGCGCCGCAAGCTTGGTCGGCACAGGCCGCTGCGCCGTCAAAACCCGCTTCATGTCATCCCATGCCGAACCCGCAGGCTTGCTGTTGCAAGCAATGCGCAGCGTCTGCCCTTCCCGGATTTCAGCCACCGAGGTCAGACCATTGTCCTTTAATATCCGCTCAACCGATGTCTGGTACTCACGCGCAAGTTTAAAGCCCGTATCCGTCGCCTTCACTTGGTATTGAATCATCTGTTCACCATCTTCCAATGGCTCTTCAAGGGGCTGTTCCGGCACGTAAGCGGGTTCCGCCAGTTGGGAGGTCGTCATGGAAGGCTGCGTCGGCAAAGGCGCCAGCGCCTCATCGGCATTCAAAGCCTTGGGCGTAACCGTCGGTGCAATGCGTTGCGCCACACGGGGCGTAGACTTTACCGAGCTTGGGCGGCCGTGCGCATAACCATCCCGCACCGGTGCAGGTATCTGCGCACACGCAACCAGAAAACTGCTCGCACCTACCATCAACATAAAACGTGAAGTCACTGTCTTCATGGTTTCCCCTCCCCTAAGCCGTTTCAAAGAAAAGCACACCGACAACGGAAACCACCAGCAAGGCCACCGTCATCACCAGCATCGTGCCGTAAAAATTGCGTTCCAGCCATTCCTGGTAACGTGCTCCACCGCGCCAGATAAGCCAGGAGATCAGCATGTACCGTACCGTGCGTACCAATGCCAGCATGCTACCGAACAGGATAATATTCATCCCCGCCATCCCGCTCAGGAACGTCACAACGTTGAACGGAACCGATGAGAAACCGGCCGAGATCAGGAACACGCCGGAGTACATCCGGTAAATCGCCATGAAGGTCTGTACCCATTGCGGCATGAACGGGTCGGCGATCTGGTAAACGATGAACCCGACCATAAACCCGATTGTCGCCCCGACAACCGACCCCAGACTCGCCACCAGCGCGTACCGGAAAGCCCGGTCGGGCGCCAGCAACGCCATTGGTATCAGCAAAAAGTCGCTGGGCAGCGGTATGAACATCGCTTCAAGCGCCGCCACGGCAAACAGCCGCCACTGTGCATCGGGCCGGCTGGCGTAAGCTGCAAATTTTCGTCTGTAATCCATGCGCAAAGGCTACCAGAAACCTAGGCTATCAGCCCCTAAAACCCACGCAAATCGAATACAACTCGCCACCCCCTGTGGCAACCGCACCACTAGGCGCGCAGCTTCACACCCTGTTCACCCACCAGCGGCACAAAACTCACCATTCCCAGTACGGTTTCAGTCGTTCCATCTTCGGTTTTCACCACTTTTACCAGTTTCTGCAAAGCTTCCTGCCCGCCAACCGGAATCACCAGAATCCCGCCAACCTTCAACTGCTCCACCAGCGCACTCGGCACCCACGGCCCGGCCGCGGTCACAATGATCCGATCAAACGGCGCCTGTCCCGGCCATCCCAATGTCCCGTCGCCCACCAGAGGCGTGATGTTCGTATACCCCATGTCCTGCAACCGCTGCACCGCTGTCACACTCAAACCCTTCAGCCGCTCGATCGTAAAAACCCGCTTCACCAGCTTGCTTAAAATCGATGTCTGATACCCACAACCCGTCCCGATCTCCAGCACTTTCTCATTACCGGTCAGTTCCAGCGCACTTGTCATTTGCGCCACCACACTGGGCATGGAAATCGTCTGCTGCTCGCCGATCGGCAGGCACGCATCGTCATAGGCATCCGTCGCCATCGCCTTAGGCACGAACATCTCGCGCGGAATCGCTGCCATCACCGCCAGCACCCGCTCGTCATACTTGCCATTCGCCCGCAATGTATCCATCAGGCGCTTCATCCTGATGGCATTCGGCTTCACATCCCGCAAATGCATTACTTTTTAGCCCGGATAAAGTCCGCCCCACCCATGTAAGGCTTCAGTGCGGCCGGAATCTTAATACTGCCATCCGCCTGCTGATGCGTTTCCACCAGCGCGATCATCGCGCGGCAAACGCTCAGTGCCGTGCCGTTCAGCGTGTAGGCAAATACTGGCTTGCCGTTGTCACGATACCGGATGTTCAAACGCCGCGCCTGAAAGTCCAGACAGTTGGACGTGCTCGTAATTTCGCCCCAGCTACCACCATTGCGCCCCGGCATCCATGCCTCAAGGTCAAACTTGCGGTAGGCCGATGCCCCGAGGTCCCCCGCGGCAATTTCCAGCACGCGGTACGGAATTTCCAACCCGTCAAACACGCGCTGTTCAATGGCCCGCAGCTGCAGGTGGATATCATCCGCCTGCTCCGGCTTGCAGATCACCACCATCTCGGTCTTCGTAAACTGGTGCACGCGGTAAATCCCGCGCGTCAGGCTGCCATGCGCACGCTCGCTTCTAAAGCAGTGGGAAATTCCCGCAAGCTTGATCGGCAGCACGCTCTCATCCAAAATCTCATCCGCCACCATGCCCACCAGCGTAATTTCGGAAGTCGCGATCAGGTTCAAATCGGTGTCTTCAACATGATAGGTGTTGGATTCATTCCCGCGCGGCACAAATCCGGCACCCTGCATCAGGCTGTCACGTGCCAGATCGGGCGATAGCACCGGCTCAAACCCCTCCCCCATGGCAATGTCCAGCGCGTAACGCGTCAGCGCCAGTTCCAGCAAAGCCCCTGCCCCGGTCAAAAAGTAAAATCCACTGCCGGAAACCTTGGCCCCCGCAGCAATGTTCACCATGCCCAGGGCTTCCATCAGCGCCACATGGTCCTTGGCTTCAAAGGCAAATTCGGGCTTCGGCGCGGTGCCGTAGTCAATCGCCACGCTGTCCTCTTCGCCCCCGCTGGCACTGCCCTCGTAAGTCAGGTTCGGAATGGTCAGGTAAATTCCTTGGGCCTCGTCTTCCACCGGCTGCATCTTGGCGGTCAGTTCGGCTTCCTGCGTGCGCAAAGCCGTGCCTTGGGCACGCTTATCGTCCACGCTCATCTCGCGGTCCTTGGCAATCGCGTTGGATTTCGCCCGAATGTCCTCCAGCTCTTTCAACATGGCACGGCGCTGGCCTTCCAGCTCCACAAAGCGGTCAAGGTCCACAGTCATCTGACGCTTGGCCACGTTGGCCCGCATCAGCTCCATATTTTCGAGAATAAAACGACGATCTAACATGGCGTCCATCCTAGCCACAGCAGCCACATTCGGCAAGTGTTGAATACATCTCACACCCCACCAAAAACGCTTATTCCTGTATCAAAGACGCCAGCAACGGTAACAACCCCCTGCCAAACGGCAAGGGGTTGTATACGCTATTGACACCCATTGGCAAACAGGCTAACAATCCACCCAACCCAAGTGTCACCGGGGGTCTCCCCCCGATGACGTTATTCCGTTTCTACGTGACCGAAATCACTTTTGGGAACGGAATTTTTTCCAGAGCCGCCACAGGCCATAAGCCAAGGCACCCAGCAGATAGATCAGTTTATCCTGATCCGCTGGCGAAAGCTCCAGAAAGGTCGTGATGATATCCGGCGAATGCCGGAATACATCAACGAAATAGACGATGGCAGGAAAATCCTGACGAATGTCCATCTTTTACCTCGGAAGTTGGGGTGGATATGTTGGAAGCCATTGTCTGGGAGGTCGGTGTTGTCGCACCGGCCTCCTTTTTATGTTTCCAACGGGCGAAGCAAGACTCCGCAGAGGTTGATTATGAAACGATACGGTGCAGCCTTACACCCCACACATAGGCTCTCAAACCCTATCCACAACCGCAGGAAACCGCCTTTTTCACAAAAGATAGACGCCCTTCAAAAAGTCTCTCATATCCGATAGACTCAGCCGAACCTGTCTCTCGTATATGAGAGACTTTCATCTCTTTAGACTATGAAACCCGCCGCCGCAAAACCCCCACCGCCATCACCGCCGAAACCAAACTCCCCGCCAGCACCCCGATCCGCACCTCGTTCTGGTGCTCCAGCGCCAGCGCCAGCAAGCCCACAAACAGGCTCATCGTGAACCCAATGCCGCACACGCACGCCACCCCGTAAACCTGCCGCCAACTCGCCCCTTCAGGCCGCGCGATCTTGAAGAACCGCTCCAGCCCCCACACCGTCCCGAATACACCAAGCTGCTTCCCTACCAGCAGGCCCAAGGCGATCCCCAGCGTCAGCGGTGTCACAAGGCTGTCCATGCCCAACCCGGATAGATCCACCCCCACATTCGCAAAGGCAAATACCGGCAGCACCAGCCAGCGCACCCATGGTTGCAGCGCATGTTCAATCACATCCGCAGGCGCAGGCTTGTTCTTGGCCCCACCGTCCAGCGGCAACAGCAGTCCCAGCACAACTCCCGCTACAGTCGCATGCACCCCGCTTTGCAGCACACAAACCCACAGGAATACACCGGCCAGAATGTAAATCCACAAAACCCGCAGCCCAAAATGGTTCTTGACCCAAAGTCCCGCTATCGCAACTCCCGCCAGCAACAGGCTCATCCACTCAAGTCCGGACGTGTAAAATACCGCGATCACCAAAATCGCCATCAGGTCGTCAGCCACCGCCAGCGCCAGTAAAAACACTCGCAGGCTATCGGGAATACGCTTCTTCAGCACCGTCACCAGCGCGATCGCAAACGCAATATCCGTCGCCGCCGGCACACTCCAACCCCGCCCCAGGTCTGCATGACCATACGTCAGTGCAAGGTACACCAGCGCGGGCATCACAAATCCACCTAGAGCCGCCACAACCGGCACTACCGCCTGCCTCGGGTCACGCAAGCTGCCGGTGCGCATCTCACGCTGGATCTCGATCCCCACCAGCAAAAAGAACAGCACCATCAACCCGTCATTGATCCAGTGGTGCACCGTCTTTTCCAAGCCAAACCCGCTCACCCCCAACCGCACCGGATACTCCAGCACGTCATGGTAAACATGCACCCCACCAAGGTTCACAAACAACAAAGCCACAACTGCCGCCAGCAAGAGCACCAGTCCACCGGCCACCTCGCCACTTATTTCCTTGAAAGGGAAAACCATCACTTCGCAGGCTTTGGCATAAGCCAGACCGCCGCCCAAATCGCGCTCTCGTAAAGCATGATCAATGGCACCGCAAGGAATATCTGGCTGAACGGATCCGGCGGCGTAACGATAGCCGAGAACAGGAAGATGATAACAATGGCAAACCGCCGCCAGCGCCGTAGCTTCTCAACACTCAAAATCCCGACCTTGATGAGCAACAGCAGGAACACCGGCAAATTAAACGCCAGCCCGAACGCAAAACTGAAATTGAACAGCATCCCAAGGTACTCGCTCACATTGGGTAATGCCGAAACCCCCGGTTGCGCAAAACTCAGAAAGAAGTTCATCGCCAGCGGCAGCACCACAAAGTAGGCAAATGCCCCACCGGCATAAAACAGCACCGGCACCGCTGCCAGCATCGGGCCTACCCAGCGCCGTTCATGTCCATACAGTCCCGGCGCCAGAAAACGCCACAGTTGGAATAACAGGAAAGGCATCGCCACGAATACCCCTCCCCACGTCGTGATCTTCAAATACACAAAAAACAGTTCGGGCACCGAGGAGACGACAATCTGGCCCGGTGCCGTCGGCCCTTTCATCAGCGGCAAAAGCAGCAATCCAAGCAGTTGCTCCTTCAAAACGTAAAGCACCACCATCGCGATCGCAGCGATGCCCATCGTCGCCAGAAGCCGCCACCGCAACTCCTGTAAATACTTAATCGTTTCAGGGGTCATATCAGGTTACCGCCCATCGCCGCCCATTACTTCCCGTCACGGGCGTTGGGGCCAAAAAGTCCCAGTTTCTCTTGCCAGCCGCCCCAAACACCATGGATAAATCGTTGAATATGCGCGGTTAAAATCCCAAGCCGTCGCATCAGCACCGGCAAATCTTCCGGCCGTGTCACCAGTATGATCACCAGCGCAACAACACAAAGCTCTGAAAGACCAATATCCCCAAACACTTATTTGGAGCCTTTAACCTTACCGGCTGTAACCTTCTTTTTGCGGGATTTGCTAACCGCACGTTTTGGTTCAGGTTTATCACCATTACCCTCATTCATGCCGTCCTTGAACGCGCGCATCCCCTTCCCCAGATCCCCCATGACCTGCGGCAACCGGTTCCCGAAAAACATCAGCGCGATCACGCCAACAACCATCAAAACAACAATTTTCTCAAGCATTTACTGCGCTCCCTGTTGGTAACTCAAATCGTCGAACGAGATCTTCCCGCTAACCAGATAACTGATAATCCCAAATATTTCGTACAACGCATCGCTCGTCAATCCAATCCCATACGCCGACGGCAATACAAGTCTAACGCCCATTTCACTCGGCAAACTCAATGCTGGCGCCGGAATTGCGTCAATACCCCGTGCCCTGAAAGTCGCTAACGCTCGTAACATATGTACATCATCTGTCACCAACAGCACATTTTTAAGCCCACGCTTGCTAATAACTCCAGCAAGTTGCATAGCGCTTTCATAAGTATCAGTACTTACTTCCTCAAGTTCTGTTGGAGTCACTTCTGTCCGTTGGCGTGCGAAAAAACTAGCTGTCACATTAGCTTCTGAAGGATTTTGTACACCTTGTGTATGTCCACCAGATACGATTACAGGCAACCGCAGGTTAATCATACGCTGCAATTCGTATCCAACAGCAAGCCTATGTATTCCTTCAGCTCGGGGCAACCATCCAACCGGCCCGGCATTCTTCATGCCAGCTGTCAAAACAACAATGGCATCAGCATCGTTGGGTTCTTCCAGAACTCGTCCTTCGACATGACTAACCAGCAAATCTGAAAGCAGTAAACCAAACCACGGCGTTGCAGTCACGTATCCTAAAACGAAAATACAACCCAGCCATCCAACCAGCCAGTTTGCGTATCCAGCAAAGGCCACGTGCCTGCGCCGCCAAATAGATGCCATCAAAACTGTAATGGCTATCAGAACCAGTCCCGTGGGAAGAAATAGGGTTACAATCAGTGTTTTCACAATTCCAGAGCATAGCCCAAACGTGCAGGTCCGTCAGCCCATAGTTCCTGTAACCTTGCGCGTGCATCGCTTACATCGGAAGCACTCGGCTTAATCGGCAAAACAAGCTTGGATAGATACTCAACCGCACGCGCATTCAAAGCAGGAATATCCGCCTTGCGAAGTGCGTCAAAGTTTTCAGCATCAAAGAACGTCCCAGCCATACCATGTTTAAGTACCGACAGCGCGGTAATCGCCACATCACACCCAGCACCAAGGCTTTTCGTTACGCGACTTACATAGTCACCTTGCAAAGCTTTCATTCCGACGTCATCCGCCAGAATA
Source organism: Geoglossum glabrum (assembly GCA_021527465.2). Classification (NCBI taxonomy): domain Eukaryota; kingdom Fungi; phylum Ascomycota; class Geoglossomycetes; order Geoglossales; family Geoglossaceae; genus Geoglossum; species Geoglossum glabrum. Next base: position 140,980 of record JAJDFE020000003.1, on the reverse strand, counting down.
ATGCCATCAAAACCCCAGTCATCACGCATCATATTCAAAATAGGAGTCGAATAGGTTGCTGGTTCGTTTTTATCTAAAGCATCGTAACGGATATGAGCCGTCATCAAAAAGTCCTCAGCTTTAGCCAAAGCTTCAAACGGCATTATATCAGCCTTCAGCTCTTCGAATGAGGCTATCACATGAGGTAACTCAAAGTGAGAATCAACAACAGCCCTGCCATGTCCAGGAGCATGTTTCAAACAACGCAGGCAACCACCGGCTTTTACACCCTGAGCATATGCACTAGCGAGAGTAATAACCGTTTCAGGATTTTCTGAAAAGCTTCGGTTCCCGATAATTGCATGCGTCGCACCGTTAGCCACATCAATCAGAGGGCCAAGCAACCAAGTTGCTCCTACATCCCGCAGCTGGGCAGCTAATAGAAAACCACTTAAATAAGCTCCCTCAACAGCTGCATCTTCATTTTTTGTAAACCACTCGCCAAAGATATTCGCCGGCGGTAATTTCCCGCCAAATTTCACACGCTGAACACGACCACCTTCCTGATCAACTCCAATGAGCGGCACCTGAAACGGTGAGTATTCCGAAAGCTCTGCGCACAAGTCACGAGTTTGTTCTACACTCTCGATATTCCGTGCAAATAACAGGAACCCCATTGGTGGCGCATCATGTAAAAACGCACGCTCATCAGTAGTCAACTTGTGGCCTTCAATACCATGCAGAAGAGGACGAATAGGCTTAATCATTATTGAACACCCACAGGGAAGCACGCCTGCTTACCAGCTAATTTGGCACATACCGCAGCGGCTGAATCACGATCTTTCAGCCCGACAAATTGAACCCGGTACTTCTTACCGCCAGGCGCAGCGCTTACTCTTGGTGTCAGAGTTTTTAATGCTGCAAAGTCTTTGGATGCCTTGGCGGTCATGGCATTCCCGTCAGCTACCGAATTAACCGCAGCCAGCTGAACACCCCATTTACCACCAGCGGCAGGCTTTTCAACAGCCTTAATTTCGGCCTTCTTCTCAGCAATTTTTTCAACAGGCTTAGCCGGTTCAACCTTGGACTGTACAACAACTTTTGGCTCAACGGATTTAACAGGCACAGGCACTACAACTGGAGACGAAGGCGTAGCAACCTTAACCGGGGCAACCGGCTCGGGCTTGGCATCATCTTCCTGCACATCCATTCCAACAGCCTCTACAGCTTGAACACTATCGGAAACAATCGTCGGATTTGCACCAGCAACATCGCTGGTCACACTAATGTCTTCAACCTTGGCGTTACTTCCAACGCCAGTTTCACCAAGCGTTGTATTACTGCTATCAAGCAAGTCGAATACAAGCTTGTCGCGATTCGGAATTTGCATTCCTCCGGGTTGATCCGGGCGCCGCTTCAGCGGCTCGCTTGGCGGCATAATCAATGGCGGCTCAATTTGACTGGACCGAATCTCGTCCCGATTCATCAGGGCATAGATCATCATCGCCAAAAACCCACACCCTACAATAACTACGAGGGATATCTTCAACCAGCGCGCAACGAAATGACTCATACAGCAATCTTATGCACCAAAACCCGCTGTCATAAAACTACGCAGCGGGGCGGCCAGTCCGAATTACATACTGGTCGGTGCATTTACGCCACACAGCTTCAGCACATCTGCTAACACAACACGTGCGGCCTGAGAGACTGCCAAACGCGTATGAGTAGCCAATACATCCTTGGCATCAAGCCACTTTTCAGCAGCGTACCAACGGTGAACCGCCGCCGCCAGGCTCTGTGCATAGAATGTTAAGCGGTGGGGTTCTAAAGCCCGCGAAGTCTGCTCAATCAAGGCCGGGTACAACATCACCTCACGAAGTACGGCACGCGCATCAGCACCAATCTCCATAGCCTCGGCATTCAAAGCATTTATGTCTACCGGAGCAATCCCCAATTCACCCCGTTGGCGCTCAACGGCACACAACCTCGCATGCGCGTACTGTACATAAAACACAGGATTATCCATGGTCTTGGCCACTGCGTGGGCAAGGTCAAAAGTCAGTGGCGTCGTCGGCTTCACGGTTAACATCGTGAACCGGAACGCATCGCTTCCCACTTCATCCAGCACATCGGTCAGCAAAACAATATTCCCCGCCCGCTTGGAAAGCTTTACCGGTTCACCATTGCGAATGACTTTCACCATTTCGTAGGCAACGGGATGATACACATCAGCACGTCCGGTCAGGGCTTCAATCGCCTTGGCCAGCGGTTTAAAGGCACCCGCCTGGTCAATCCCGATCACAGTTACCAGCAACTCATATCCGCGCTGAAGCTTGTCATAGTGGTAGGCAATATCCTGACCGAAATACGTCGGCAAACCCGCACGGTTATAAACCGCCTGATCTTCTGCAAGCCCAAATTCCGTAGCCTTGAAAAGCGTAAGCTTAACCGGCTTGTAATCCGCAACTTCCTTACCCTTCGGCGGCGGCAAGGTACCTTCATAAATCAGCCCCTTGTCACGCAGAATCTTCACCACATCGGCCATCCGGCTCGTCTGGTGCATTTCAAATTCACTAAAGTACCGGTCAAACTTAATGCCCAGCGTCGTAATGTCTTCCTTAATAAAGCTCAAACACGCTTCAACCGCAAAAGCCCGCAGGTCTCGCAGCAAGGTTTCTTCATCCGCAACATTCACCCATTTGTCGCCGTCCTTGGCTTTCAGTGCTTCGGCAATTTCAATGAGGTATTCACCAGGGTACCCGTTTTCAGGGACCTGCACATCCTGGCCAAAGAGCTGCAGATACCGAGCATGCAAACTCTTCACAAGTACCCGGATCTGACCACCTGCGTCATTCACAAGGTATTCCCGCCATACCGGATACCCCGCCTTTTCCAGTACATTGGCAATCGCATCGCCAAACACGGCATTGCGACCATGACCAACGTGAATCGGCCCTGTCGGATTGATACTTACATATTCCACCAAGGCCTTACGGGCTTCCGGCGCAGTTAACGTGCCATAAGCACCGTCCTGTTTAATAGCTTCAATACCCTGTTGAATAAGGGAAGAAGTCTTTAACTTGAAGTTGATGAACCCCGGCCCGGCAATTTCAACAGCTTCAACCGCCGCGTGCTTCGCAAATTCGCCAACTAGCATATCTGCCAAAGCGCGCGGCGCCATGCCAACCTTCTTGGCCAACACCATTGCAGCATTGGTTGCAAGGTCACCATGAGACTCCTCTTTCGGTGCCTCCACATTCACTGGCGCAAAATCAGCCTCAACCAGCCCCTTATCGGCCAGCACATTTTTCAACACAGCCAGCACATGCTGCCGGAAATCCACATAAAGCATCGTCATTATCCTATTCCGCCAGCATGGCACGTAATTTAGAAAGGTTCTCGCTAAGCTCGGCAAGTCGGGCACGGTTGGTAACCAAAACTTCTGCCGGTGCCCGCTCCACAAAATTCGGGTTGGCCAGCATGCCGTTAATCTTGTCCAGTTCCTTCTGCTGCTTTTCAACCTCACGCTCAAGCCGGATTTTCTCTGCACCAAGGTCAATGTGCCCGCTCAGGTCCATGATGTACTCCACACCATCCACCACGGCCGCAGCCTCACCATTCTTGGCAGCCGCTTCACGTGCGGAAATGCCCGAAACACCAGCCACAGCTTTCAGCAATGCCAACTCACTTTGCAAGGCAGCCAGATCTTCAGCCTTGGCCCCCCTCACCTCAACCGCAAGCTCGGTCTTGGGAGAAAGCTTATGAGTGGTGCGCGCCTGACGGATCGCTCCCACCACGTCGATCATCTTGCGCACACGGTTGGTCGCAGCCGCATCAACCGGCCACTGGGCGTAGTTCGGCCAGCGCTGCATCATCAAAAAGGCATGGTCATGCACCGTATGGTTCTGCCAAAGTTGTTCGGTAATGAAGGGGACGAACGGACTCAGCGCACGCAGCAAATTGTCAAAACCCCAACCAATCACGGCCTTGGTTTCAGCGGCAACTGCAGGGCCCATCTGGCCGGCCAGCAACGGCTTGGTCAGTTCAAGGTACCAGTCGCACCACGTGCCCCACGTAAAGTGGTAGGCCATTTGTGCCGCTTGGTTGAACTCGTAAGCATCCAAGTGGGCATCAAGCTGCGTGTACATGCTTTTCAGCTCGCCCATCAGCCAGCGGTTAACCGGATGCTCTACCTTGCGAGTATCAAAGGCTCTCGCCTCTTCATCCGTATAGGTCACGCCCTGCATGCCCAAAAAGCGCGCTGCGTTCCAAAGCTTGGTACAGAAGTTCCGGTTCTGCTCCACCTTCAGCGTGGAAAACTTCATATCCTCGGCACTTGCAATGCTCGCCATCGTCAACCGCAGGGCATCGGTCCCGTATTCATTGATCAGCTCGATCGGGTCCAGCACATTGCCCTTGCTCTTGCTCATCTTCTGGCCGTGTTCGTCCAGAATCAGCCCATGCGTATAAATCACTTTAAACGGTACCTGACCGGTCAGCTCAGTTCCCATCATCACCATACGAACCAGCCAGAAGAACAGGATGTCCCGTCCGCTCATCACTACTTCGCCGGGGTAAAACGCCTGAACGCGCTCACCGCCATGCGGCCAGCCCTGCGTTACAAATGGCCAAAGTGCGCTGCTAAACCAGGTATCAAGGATATCTTCATCCTGCTTCCAGCCTTCACCGGCTGGCGCCTTGTCACCCACATAAATCTCAGGCTCGCTGCTGCCGGGCTTGTCCTTGAACCATGCCGGAATCCGGTGGCCCCACCAAAGCTGGCGGCTAATGCACCAATCCTGAATATTATCCAGCCAGTTCCGGTAAACCCGCGCATCGCGGTCATTTACAAACTTGATTTCACCCTTATCCGCCGCCTCAAGGCACTTCTTCGCAAGCGGTTCACCTTTCAGGTACCACTGCCACGTCAGGTAAGGCTCCAACACGGTATCATCACGCTCGGCATGCCCTACGTTGTGCACGTGCGGCTCGGTCTTAACCAGTTGGCCCAAAGCTTCAAGGTCAGCCACGATCGCCTTGCGCGCTGCAAATCGGTCAAGCCCACGGTATTGCTCAGGACAATTGTCATTCATCTTGCCATCCGGCGTCAGCAGGTTGATCAGCGGAATGGTCACGCTGTCCTTGTGACGCTGGTAAAACGCAAAGTCGTTAAAGTCGTGCGCGGCAGTGATCTTCACCATCCCGCTCCCGAACTCAGGGTCAACCATCTCATCAGCCACGATTTTAATCTCGCGGTTCACCATCGGCACAATCACTGTCTTGCCGACCAGATCCTTGGCCCGACTGTCTTCCGGATGAATCGCAATCGCCCCATCCGCCAGAATCGTCTCCGGCCGTGTCGTCGCAATCTCAATCCCGTCTTCACCGTTGTAGCTGAAGCCGTCCGCAAACTTATAGCGCACATGCCACAGGTTGCCGTTCACCTGCTTGTGCTTAACCTCAAGGTCGCTCACCGCGGTCTGCATCTTCGGGTCCCAGTTAACCAGGCGCTGGCCACGGTAAATCAATCCGCGCTCATGCAGCATGATGAAGACTTGGTTCACCGCCGCACTATACTGAGGGTCCATCGTAAAGCGCTCGTTCTGCCAATCGCAGCTGATACCCAACCGACGCAGCTGGCCACCAATCGTCCCGGCACTCTTGTCTTTCCACTCCCATGCCTTTTCCATGAAGGTCTCGCGGCCATAGTCAAAGCGGTTTTTGCCTTCCTTGGCCCATTGGCGCTCCAGCACCACGTGCACGGCAATGCTCGCATGGTCGGTTCCGGGCTGGTAAAGGGCGTTCTTGCCCTGCATCCGTGCCCGACGCACCAGAATATCCGGCAGCGTATTATCCAGCGCATGCCCAAGGTGCAGCGTCCCCGTCACGTTCGGCGGCGGCATCATGATTGCAAAAGGCTCACCCTGCATGCTGGGCGTGAAACATCCCATCCGCTCCCAGCGCTCGGCAATGGCGGGCTCCATGCTCGCGGCGTCATAGCGCGTAGCTGGCCCGGCCATAGTGGCGGTATCGTCAGTGGTGGGTGCGGCAACGGAAGTATTCATGAAATCCTCAAATAATCATATGCGTGAAACACCACAACCTACTGCATACCCCTCCCCTGCGCAACCAAAAACAGGGCCCAAAGGCCCCGTCACAAACACATTTTTAACTCCAGAGTTAATTCTGGGTCAGCTTGGAAATCTCTTCCTTAACCAGCTTCTCAACTACGCCCGGCAGGTTCTTGCTCAACCATTCCTGCACCATCGGACGCAACGCCATAGCCAAAACCTCGGCCGGGAAGGCAATCTGCATACCCTCAGGCCCCTGCACGGAGGAAAGCGCAAAGTTAGTCCCTCCAGCCAACGGTTGCCCCAAATCCGCCACCGCAGCCGCTACAACCCCAGCCTGAACAGTCTCCGCAAGCTCGTTGGTATCCGCAGCAACTTCCTCGGCACCAAGCGGCTCCTCTTCGTCCATAAGGCTCTGCTTGCTCACCTCAGCCGCCGCCACGTTCTGTTGCTGCTCTTGGGAAATCTCCGCCAGCAACCGGTCAAATTCATCTGCCGCGCCACCCTCGGGCGCCGCTACCGGAGCAGCTTCAACAGCAGGTGCCGTTTCAGCCATGTCCATTTCGCCCAGAATATCATCCGCCATCGCCGCCGCAGCCTCGCTGCTAACGGGTTTGGCCTCACCTGAGGTGGCAAAAGCGGCAATATCGATCAGCTCGTCGCTCTCATCCAGCTTGGCGGTTGGCCCGCCCACCATATCGGCGGCACTCAGCTCCAGCACATCATCCTCGTCACCATCCTGGGCCGCAGCGGCATCGATCAGGTCAGAGCTTCCCATGCCCACCTTGGCCTGTTCATCCTCCACACCACTGCGGATGGACGACAGAATATCTTCCATCGCGGGCTGTGCTGTCTGAAGGTGATCCGTAGCCATGGGTGCGTCGGTGTCTTTTCGTGCTTTTTTAACTGTCTTTATGTAACATAGCGGAAGTTCCTCCGCAAAAGCTATCCTCTGACGCCATTTCAGGCACCCTCACACGCCCCACTGTTGCTTAAACGCCGCGAGCAGGTTGTGAAACAGTCACAATCTTGTCTCCGCCACTCTTTTCAAACGGCCGCAACCCGAACCAGAAGGCCATGATCCCACCCACGATCGCATAGTCCTCACCGTTCATCGGCAGGCCTGCGCATCTCGCATAAACGTACCAGAAGAATGCCGTCAGCGTAATCACCGGCCGCACCAACCCACGCAGTAAGCTCACCGCGGGCAGAATATTACTCGCCGTCATCGCGCTGTCATGCGCCCGCGCCTTGTCAATCTCGTCCATCACCGCCTGCATCACACGCTCGTCGGCAGTAAGAAAGTCCTTCACCGCCCCACTCACCTTGCCCACCGTCTCCACGCTCAGGCCGGTTTTCTCAGCCACATCCGCTTTACGCTCATCCATAAAACCCGTAATCGCCTGAATCACCGGCAACGCCAATCCTAAAATACCCATCATTCCAATCCTTAATTGTCAAACAACACACCCCAGATAAACCCGATGAACCCCGCAATGCTCGCAAAACACCAGGCCACTCCGGCCACAAAGCCCCTGTAACGCTCCATTTCTTCGCGCATCTGGCGTACGTCCGCACGCAAACCTCGCATTTCCTCGATCAACTGACTTAAATCCATCTTCAATCCCCTCCATTCCTCTCAAAGCATGCCAAAAAGACCATTTTACGGGCACCCAACTTGCATACCACCAGCCAAACAGGCTAGATTAGCTCTCATGACACGCAGCAAATCGCCCAGCCCAACCGGCACCGCCACCGCCGGCACCACCACCGAATCCGCTAAACCGATCGCCGGTAACCCGCTCACACCGCAGCGCTACAACATTTTGCTCACCCGCCACGGAGAAGAGATCGCCTTCGAATTCCCGCCCGCCACAGCCGACCTCATCACCCGCTTCGGTTATCTGGTCCCCGGCGATCCCCGCTGCCAGACCGGCCTGATTCAGAACGAGGAAGACATCTACGACATGCTCGGCCCCGTCCTCGGTCGCGGCTACCGTGGCAACCTCGCCTATCACACGCGCAAGCAGGTCATCGTGTCACTGCACGATACCGCTATCTTGGGCTACCAGCGCCAGGCCATCATCGACCCTCGCCTCTCGAACGAAGTCTCCCTCTTCTGGGAGATCTACCTCGACCAGCGCGTCTTCCCCCAATCTCAGGAAGAAGATTGGCAGTCCCTCATCGGTGAACTCATCACAACCGAGAAGACAGATGCCGAGGCCGACCGCAAGCTGGCGGAAGACATCAAGAACCGCCTGCTTGAACAAGCCAAGGCCGACTAACCAGGGGGGCGAAAGCCCCCTTATTATGGCTTCATGAGCTCTTCAGCAGCGCCTGCAAGTCGGCAATCATGTCATCCAGCATTAACACCGTCGGCGCGCCATCCATGCCCACCAGCGTCAAACTCTCGCCACTCACGCGCAGGTCTTTGAGTTGCGGATGAAGCCCCAGCGTATTCCATGCCAGCAAAGCCTGCCGGGTCTTGCCCTCAATCAGCAGCGCCACGATCGTCTGCAGATCACCAGCATGGGCCTTCAGTTTCGCCATCTGCTGCCCGCGTTCGTCCATGTACTTCGCCATGGCATCCTTCCACGGCAGAAACTCCTTCTCGCGCCATGCCTTCGCTTCAGCCACTTTATCCATCGTCTGTCCCATCTTTAATGTCTTCCTATCCACGCGCAAACAAACTGCCCAGCAACCCGCCGATCTGGCTGGAACCGCTACTGCCAACCGACTTCCCCAGTGAACTCCCCAGCGAATTACTGAACGAATCCCCAAAACTCCCGCCACCTAGGCTGGAATTATAATAGTCCATAATGCTCGCCTGCCGCTGCGCGTTCAGTGCCAGCGCCGTACTCTGCGCCTTGGTCGCGGCCTGTGCGGTCCGTGCCGCCGTGGCATCCGTCTGGGTCGCCGCCAGGTTATAAAGGCTCTGCTGCAAACTTAGCTTGTCGCTGCGTATCTGGTTACCCATTTCATCGGTTTGGGCACTCAGGTTCTTCTCCGCCGCCTGCTCATCTAAAGTCCGCTGGCGCCGCACACTGTCCGCCGCCGTGCTGTCACTCACACCACGGCGCGCCAGTGCTTCTTCCTCGCTTTGCGTGCGTGCCGTCACCTGTGTCTTCAACAGATCGGTCTGCGTGGCCTTCCACTGGTCCAGCACCTTCTGCGTCGCCTCATCAGGCGCATAATCACTGCTCGAAAGCTTCTGGATCTCCCCCAAACTCTCCGCCATGATCTCATTCAACTGGTCCTTCTGCGCCTGCTGTTCGGCAGTTAACGGAATCGCCCGCGTGATGTACGTAATGCTCCCATCCGCATTCGTCACCGGCACCTGCTCCACACCGTTCACCTCGTCGCGCACCGTGCTTGGCGGCGCAGGTGGTGTCGGCGCAGGCGTACTTGTCTTGAATAAACTTCCCATTCTTACATCCCCTTCCCTGTCATCTCTTTAAACTTCTTTGGCAACAGCCCCGGCGTCATCACCAGCACCGGCTTCTTGCAGTCCAGCGGCGTGGCAGGCACAAATCCCGCCCCCAGCGCCGCCTTCAAAGCCACCTTGTTTTCGGGCTGAACCCACACACAGCGCAGCCCCATCACCCCGAACGCCACCTCAAACAAACTGCGCAACACCGCCGCGCTCGCCCACTTGCCCCGCGTCCTCGCCGCACACACCACGTCAAAGTAGGCCACGCCGTCCTCTGGCGGACCAAATACGAACCCCGCCGTCAGCTCGCTGCCCTCCACCAGACCATACAGCCTGGCCTTTTCAAAAAACGGTACCGCTTCCGTAAATTTAGGTGGCACATCCGGAAATCCCCTCGCCACCATCAACCGGTAAAGCTCTGGCCAATGTCCGCTGTTCAATAATTCCACCATGCACTACGCCTTGATAATATAATTAAGGAGAAGATAAGGCGGCAGCACGTCAAAGTTACTGATCGCGTGGCTGTGCCCGCCACCGCCACCCGTACTACGGGTCAGGATCTGGTTACTCGTGCCGTTGCTGTAACTGGCCGAGGTCTGGCCCGCCACACTGTTCCCCGTACCATTGGTGCCCACAAAATCCAGCGCCGTATTCGCCACCTCAACGTGACTGTGCGCTGGAATATCCGCCACCGTCAGCGTATAGGCCGCCGTACTGGCACTCTTGGTCTGCGCACCACCACTGCCACCAAGCGTATTGGCCACGCTCAGACGACCCGCATCCGTACCTCCCATGTTGTCCATACCCAGCGCAAAACGCCCGCGCAGATCAGGCAGATTAAACGTGGTGGAACCATCGCCAACCCCATAAGCCGTCCCAACCGCCGCATACAGCGTACTATATAGCGCGCGGCTTACCGCCTGCCCGTAACACATCAAAAAGCCGTTGGGCGCCGCCGTACCCGCATAAGGCAATACTGCACCACTCGGTACCAGCATCCCCAATACGTCCACACCCAGCGCGGACGCGGGCACGCTGTAAGGCGCAAACCCCCCAAGCCCGCCCGCACCCAGCGCCGCCACGGCAACCCCGTCGCGCATCATCATTATGTCAGTGCCCACGCCCTTCAGCTCATAGGTCACCGCACCCGCAGCAATCTTGATCCCGTCAAAACGCCGCGGCGTATTCCCGCGCACACCAGCCGTCAGCGGCGCATAAGCGATCTGCGTCGGCGCACTCCCAACGAGCCCGATGTTCCCGTTCGTATCGATCAGGTCCACCACGCTCACCGTAGTCACCCCCGCGGCATAACTCACCGTGTAAATGTCCCCGATCATCGGCATCCCGCCAACCACCAGCTTGATGCGCCGGTTCGCCATGTAAATCCCGCGCCAGTCGCCGGTCATCGTGAAGGTCGAGTTATCCACCCGCGCCACGGTCCCGCCGTTCATATGCACGGTCCATTCATCCAGGGCTCCGGCAACCGAGAGCTTCAGCGTCCCGTCCGCATTCAAACTCACGTCCAGACGCTCCCCGATACTTGCCCGCACGCCGCTGGCCTCATCAATCACGTTCAGCGCATCGATCACGTAGTTGATGTCGCCGTCCACCTTGGCGCTGCTCACTGCACGCTTCGGCGTTGCCGTGGCGTCGTCCTGATATTTCGTCCGGTTGGCTAGGCCGCTGCCACCGGCAAATGCGCCCGCCGGACGCTGGTATTTCTGTGTCATCGTTCCGCTACTCCATAAAGTTTAAGTCCAAAGATCGTGAACGGCCCGTTCGCCGTCACGCTCTCAATTGCAAAGCTGAAGCTGTCCGCCACTACATGGTCGCGTACCAGCGGCATATCGTTATTGCCACTATCCCAAAGGCCACTGTCCCAGCTCGTATCATCCCAGTAGGTCGGCTCAACCGGTGTCACCAGCGCCATCACCTGGGGGTTGGCGTCGTCATAGTCGCGGTAGCGCCTAAGCGTAAACGCCACGTCCACCGCGCGCCGCACCAGCACTTCCACGTACTTGTTCGCCCAGCGTTTGCGGTTGGCGGGGTTCAGCCACGGCATCCACCAGCGCACCGTCACCGGCTCTCCGGCATCGCTCCACACCGTGGTGTCGTAGCGGTAAACCATGCCGCCCTTCGCCACGTACAATTCGCCGTCCGTCGCACAATGCGCGGCGGTCAGTCCGGCAAACACACCGTCAAAAACCACCCACCCATGCCCAAACGCGCCCACCTGCCAAACCAGTGTGAAGTCCGCCATGGCCAGCCCGAACCACCCCTGCCCGTCATGTCGCATCCCAACCACACGGCGATAAAGCGCCGGGTCGGCATTCACCTTCGCCACAAGGTCGGTAATCGTCGGGTCAAGCTCACTCCCAACATCGCTCACATCCAGTTGCTCGGTCTGAATCGTCCGGCTCAACGTCCGTGCGCCTTGCCGGCTGATGAACAGCAAATCATTCGGCAATTCCAGCACCGCATTCCCATGCACTATGCCCAACGGGATCGTCTTACTCCAAGCCAGATCCCCATCCGCACCGGGGCTGCTTCCAATCCATATCTGAAGGTGATTCCGCCCCACAAAAACGGTCATGCCGTCCTTCACATGCATCGCCAGCAACTCGTCAGCCACACCGGCCTTGTCGGAAAGATTCAGGCTCGGCACGCTCCCCGTTGCCGGGTCGGGCCACGCCGTATGATCGTTCACACCATACGTGTAATACACCCGCAACCGGTCTACATCGCCGCTCATCACTGGCACCAGCGGGCCTTTGCCAAAGCCCCACAGCCGGTCATGCACCGCCACCAGCGCTGCAACTTTCGGCGGTTTCACCGTAAACGCCATTTCATTCAGGGTATTGTTCAACACCGCCGTCGCCAGCGTCACCGTCACCACAGCCCCTGTCATACTCACCGCACTCACCATGCCGGTCACATAACTGCTGCCAAGCTTGGCCCTCACCAAGGTCCCCACAGCATAAAGGCTCACCGTACTATTGATCGTGAACTGCGTCGCACTCACATAAGTAAGTCCGGCAGCCGTATCCACCACCAGCTTGCTCACTACCGTCCAAGCCGTGCCGTCCCACGCCATCAGGTCATCAAGGCCATTGCACAGCAACAGCTTCCCGCCAAACGTGACTGTCCGCACAACGCCCGCCCCGTTCAGCCCGCTCCAAACCTGCGTCCATGCGCTACCGGAAAGCCTGTAGATTTTTCCCGCATCCGTCGCTGCCAGCAGCTGCATGCCTGTCGTGGCCTGAAAGCTCATCACCGCCGTCACCGTCTCACCGGAAATCACGTTCCCAACGGCCACCACACCATTGCGTTTGCTTCCGGCACCATCGGCGCTCATCAGCATGTTGTGCACCTCACGCCCCAGTGTCACCGGCATCGAAAGCGCACTCCGCGCCGTGCTCATCAAACCCTTCGGAAACGGTATTACCACGCTCGCCAAATCCCGCTTCATCGGCGGCCCTCCCCGTATTTCAATTAAACAATATCGAACGGCACAACACGGAGCGAAGCCCCCACGTTATGCAAAAGCCCCAGCTTCACCCGCTGCTTCGCATCCAGCCACTGGCGTTGGTAAACCTGTAATTCCGCTCTACTGCCAAATCCGCGCTCAAACAGGCTGCTCCACACCAGCCCACCCCATACCAGCGCGTTGTGGTGCGCTCGGGGCAACAAAATGGAGGCCTCAGACCCCCCTTCGCCCAGATCCTGCACCAAAGGCACATATAATACGCTTAATCCCACACCCTCACTTGCCGGATGCACCTTCACCCCCCCAGCAGTGACCACAAACCGCATCGGCGCACCACTCGCAGCCCCGGCAGGGTCAAGTTCCATCACTTCAACCGGCGTCACACCATCCAGCAAACGTCCTTGCTCGGCATCCACAACCTTCAGCACACGGTAAGGCACCTGTGCCAATACCGCCTCACCACCGGCCACGGTCACCGCATCCTCCCTCACCTGCAAGGCAGGCGGAAGATATGCCACCACCTCGTCCATCAGCTCATGGTAGGCCGCGTTCAACCAGCCCAGTGCCTTGGCCTGCACCTCGCCGTCACCCGCACTCTGGTGGCTCAGTTCCACAATCCGGTCTCTAATCTCGTTGACATTCATCTCTAAAATCCTTAATTCGTATACCGACATCCCTCGAACGTTTCCGGAGACCTCTCCACATGAAATCTCTTAAACCCATCGTGATAACCGCCATGATAAGCTCGCTTGTTATGGCCACCGCCGGTTTTCCGCTCGGTATTATCCCGGCAATCCTGGTTCTGTTGGTCGCCCTCGCATACTTTGCCTTCCGCCATGTGGTCACGTCCGTTACGTTCCTCCGTCAGCAGAAAACACTCCGCCCCATGTCTCCCAAGCGGGATATCTGGCAGGAGAACGCACAACGCATGCGCGAGCCCCGCAGGCCTAAACGCATCCCGATGTATGAAAACGTATGGCTCCTCGTCTTGGGTGCCATGTCATCCTGCGTCGTTGCCTGCGCCATATGCGCGTGCGACACCGGCATTAACCCCAACGTCCAAACAGTGACATTCATCACCACCGTCACTGTGTTCGCCGGGCTCTTTGCCCTGCGCCCGCCACCGAAGTACGACTAAAACTAAGGGCCCCGAAAGGGGCCCATTTCGTTATCCGCCTTCGCAGTCATTAGTCAGCTACGGCAGACGTGAAGAGGTTAACCACACCATGGTCAATGCCGTTGAACACCAGCTTGCTCACACCACGGATCTCATCGATCGCAAAGCCGTTCTGGTGGCCGTAGTCGTCGGCATCTTCCTTGTAGTTGGTGCGCTTGCCCCAAGCTACGGCTAGCGCCTGCGCGCCGCACAGCACGTTATGCGCCACATTAATGCCGCTCGTCCCCGCAGCCGCCAGAATCGGCATCTCGGTTTCAAAGATCATCACACCGTCCCACATGCCCTTGTAGCGCTGGCCATGCACCAGCACGCTGTCACCCAGCTTAGAAGGAATATAGGTGTTAAGCGCCTTGAAGTCCGCATCACCCAGCAGGTCACGCACCGCATAGGGGTGGGCAAACAGCACGTACACTTCCTCAACCTTGTTGCCGTCCTTGATGGTGAACGGACGCACCTTGCGCGCACCTTCCAGCAACGCCTTGCGCTTGGCACGACTGATCGCCGCCGTCGTCAGCTTGTCATTGGTGGAGTCCACCGTCGCCAGCGCCGTGGCATGGGTCGCGTTCCAGTTGGCATCCGTAATTCCGTAAAGGTAACGGCTGCGGTCACGTCCCTTGCTGGTATCGGTCAGCGCGGTCACAAGGTCCTTGCGCAGCTTGTCGCTGGCCCAGTCAACCAGCGCCTCACGTGCCTGGTTGCGCAGGTCGAACGCCACGCGCTTTTCGCTCATCTCGCCCTTCAGCAGCACACCATGACGGATCGTGTCCACCAGCAAACGCTGGTCGTAAAACACAAGGTCTTCCTCCGCACCCTTCAGCGCAGTGGAACCGGAAACACCCGCCCCACTCAGCTTGGCACGCAGCTGCACGGTAATCGCGTCCCCCGGCGCCTTGGTCAGTTCTTCCTTCACCTGGATAATATTATGCGAACTCGTCCCCATGAAGGTGAAAAACGGGTTCTGCGCAAGGTATTCACTGAATACTTCATTGCTCCACTGTTCCGCGGTCACGCCGTGGGTGGTATCGATAGTTGGTGTAGGCATCTGCTACAACTTTCATTCATTCATAAAAAAAGAAGGGCCCCTGCCCTTCTTCCGCATTACAATTTATTTGCCAAACACGTCCGCCAGCTTGCCTTTGCGCATCGGTGCACTCGCCTGCTTGCCTGCATTGCGGCCCGAAAACACCGGCGCCACATCAGCCAGCTTGCTGCCATGTTCCTTGGCCAGCATCTCGGCTTCAAACTCGGCCCGCATCGCGGCCTTGATGTCCTCCGGCTCACTCCCGTACTTGCCCACAAAGTCGGCTACGGGCTTGTACCCCATCGCCACTTTCAGCGCCGCAAGCACCGGTCGTTCAGCCCCCAGTACATCCTTTAGCAGGGCTGGGTTCGCCTTCACCGCACGCCCGTAAACGCTTTCACCATCCATTTTAATGAGCCCGTCATAATCCACGCCCACCATGCCCAGCGCCTCGCGCACCAACGCCTCGTCGCTGGCTATCTGTGTTTGTCTGTCAGCCGGAATGACCCCATCATCCGCAATGGTTTCACCGCCACCAACCTTGTGAGAAGCCTGCTGCACGGCAGCCAGTTGCTTCTTGATCTCTTCAAGCTTTCCGCCCTCGGCGGCCTTGCTTCCAAATCCGAATTTCATCATTTGAACTTTCATAAATTGATATCCCCCAACGCAAAATGCGGGGCCCAAAAGCCCCGCATCCGCATCGTCGTTAAAAGTAGTAGTGATAAAGCGTAACCCACGCTCCAATGTAGGCAACTGCCGCACCGAGGCATAGCCACAGCCCGCTACGCGGATCCATATAATCCCGTGCATCCAGCGGGTCGGTATATCCTTGTCGTTCCCTGCGCAGCGCCCGGATGTAAACCACCGTCCGGTACCCCAGAAAAAACCCCAAAACTACCATGATGCAAGCCACGAATACCATGTCGCTCTCCAGTTGTTCGAGGATCTCATCCCCGCCAAACATAAGGCCGGAATACGGCTATGCCCCCATTATGGAGCCACGGGAGGCTTTTGCAACCCCGTCCCAAGCCCGGCCAATATCGCCTCCTTGCCGCTCACGCCGGATACCTCCACCAGCACCTCCGGTGGTACCGGTACCCCGGCCTTCATCAGCATTTCAAGCTGGGCGGCCTCAAGTTCACGCGCGCTCAGCACGTCGCGCACTTCTTCCACCACCACGTCAAAGCTGCCGCCCTGCAAATCGGGCAGAACCACCGGCCTGCCGTCAGCCCCGCGCAAAGCCTTGCCGTCCGGCCCCATCACCGGCTGGTTCAGCGCGATCACACGCCCCGCACCAAGGTTATCCGTGATCTTGATCACCATCTCCTCGGTAAAGAACTGCCGCACCAGCTCCATCACCTGCACCCCAAGCCCCTTTTTCAGCAGCCGCAACGTATCAAACGCAAACATCTGGTTGAGCGACCCCGCCATTTGCCGCTGCTGGATCGCCACCCCGCTCGTCGCATTACTCTCCTTGCCAAGGCTTTCGTCAAACACACCGATCACGTCCTGAATGTCGCGCCCGGCCTGCTCCATCACCTGCACCTGACTCACCGCCAGCTCCGTATTGCGCAAAATCCGCAGGTCCTTGCCGGAACGCTTGAGGATGATCCCGTCAGGCCGTGCCGCTTCCCTCGCCAGCGTATTCGGGTCTTCCACCGCGTCAATGTCAGCGATCACCTGCGCCGTGTTCAGCAGGTGCATCGCCTTGCTGCGGCGCTTATTCAGTTCACGCTGCGGGTCAAGTGCCGCCCGCACAAGGCCGTAAGGCCGCCCGTCGCCACGCTGGCGCTTATACACAAACGGAATCAGCGTGAAACTGTTATGCCCGTAACCCAGCGGGCGGTTATCCAGCAGCACGTCCCCGGCAAAATAAGCCACGTGCACGCGCGGCACCATCACGGTCTCTTCCACCGTTACCCCGCGCAAGCGCAACTGGCTTTTGTCAAAGGTCGCCACCAGCCGCCCGTCAGCCAGCCGCAGCCGCCATTGCTTGGCAGGCTCGCGGTATTGCACTTCCACCAGCCGGTAAAGCTGGCGCTGCGGGTCGTAATACCCAACCTCATCACCACGCCCGCCCTTGGCTAAAGCGTAAGGGTTGGAGCCACAGAACATCCCGTTCTCGCCCTCAAGCTGGGCCACAACACTCGCCGCCTTGTCGGGAAACAAGCGCTCAACCTCATTCTTGTCCAGCCATCGCTCCCGCGCCACAAACCGCGCGTCGCTGTAGTCCGCACGTCGTGCCAGCGGGTCGAACACAACCGAGAACTCGTCCTCCGCCCGCGCAAAGATCTCCACGCCTTCCACACCGTCTTCAACGCCAATGTCCAGCCAGCCAATGCCACCAACCAGACCGGCCCGGAACACACCGGAGATCTCCAGCGCCTGATCCCCGCGCTCCGCCACATACAGCGCAAGGTCGGTCAGCACCCGTGCCGCCAGCTCCTCGCGCGTATCCCCGCTGCGGCTGCGGTAAACCACCCGCGTCCGCCCTGCCACTTCGGTCCCTGCCAGGTTATCGATCTTCGGCGCGATCTTGTTGATGACGATGGGCGCCTGCGCATTTTCCGCCAGTTTGGAAACTTCTTCAGCCGTCCACTGCGTACCGTCATAAAAGTCCCAGCTGGTTCGGGCTTCCTCGCGCCATGTCTGGTAAGCCGTGCTGTTCACCGCACTCTCAAACCAGCCTTTCAGCTTCTTCAGCAAATCGTTGTTATCGGCCATGAACCGCCTCTCCATCTTGTTGCACTACAAACTTCACCCAGCCATTTACGTGGCCGATATTCACTCTCAGCGCCGTCGCATCCGCCACGGTCCCGCCGCGTCCACCTTCAAAAGGAGTCCACTCCCCCCTGCCCTTGCGCACGGTCTCAACGGGGTCATAACAAACCTCAATCTGGCCTTCATCGCCCTGCATCAGCTCCAGCCCGAACCTCGCAAACCCCAACTCAGGCCGTAAAAAAACCGCCCTCTGGCGGCCTCTGCACGTATAGTAATGTTCCGTCTGCACTCCCATGGCACTCACTTTCCTTGTTAAAACCTTGAAAATTCAAATTTCAGGCCTATAAAAGCCTTATCTACCCTCGTCTCTCAGGAGCAAATCATATGCGTTTCATATCCAAACTGGCCCTCGGCTTTGCATGCATTGCCGTAAGCGCCTCAACCTGCCACGCCACCTCGCTGGAGGCCCTCCGCCCCGCTGTCGCCCACCTCAAACCGCTTGATGAAGCAGCGCAGAAGGACAGCTTCAAGCAAGCCTGCCCTGCCAACGCTGCCATCATGGCCGAGGTCGAATACTCCACCCGCAATGTCGGACTCAGCGTCGCAAACGACGCCACCGTCGCCGCGGTAGACCTCAAAGGCAGTATCTTGATAGCCGCACCGCAAAACCCCGCCGACAACGAAAGCATCAAGCGTAAAGTTAAGGAACTCGGCACGCAGGATATCTGGCTCGTCGTCACCGGCGGCCCGAAAGCCATCGCCAGCTTCTACCTAGTCCCGAAGCAGCAGGGCGCCCCCTGCCCGCTTATCGCCGCCCATTTCGACGTCACTCTCGTGGACGGTTGAACCCCTCAACCAACAGCAATCAACTCCGCCCCCGTGGCGGAGTTTTTTGTTTATACCGTCCACTCGTCCCCACGCCGCAAAGCCCTGCGCACCAGCCCGCGCTCTCCCTCCGCCCGTGCCAAAGCAAGCCCGCTCACCACCGCATATCGCGTTGCATCCATCAGGTGGTCGTCGCGCTTCACCACGCGCCCCTTCCCGTCCCGGTGGTAGATTCTGAACTCCCGCAACCAACCATCAAGGTCGCCAAACACCTTCAGCTTCCCAAGCCTCATACGCTCCAGCACATTCATCAGCCCGGCCTCCACACCATTGTCCGCAAGGTCAAATCGCAACCCTGCCGCATTGTACATTTCAACCAGACTCACCCCGTCCTTTTGCCCAACTGCCTGCCCTGCCGGATCACACACCGCCGGCACCGCCCCGCGCCGCCGTATCTCCGCCGCATGCTCAGCCGGCACCCGCTCACTCGCAAAGTAAATGTCCGTCACATAAACAATATCCGCCGCCACATCATGCGCCAGCCACACTGCCGCCGTGGGGTTGCTCCAACCAAAGTCCACGCCAATACAGCGCTTCCAGTGTTTTGGAATCTCAAACCGCTCCACCCGCAACTCACGCTCTTCAATCGGGTAAACCCGCCCCCGCCCCACGCTCGGCTCGCCAAACTCACGTGCCATCACCTCGTGCGGACGCAAACTCCGCCGCAGCCCGTCAACAACGTCACTATCCAGATGGATCGCATCCTGCCACCCGGCCCGCACAACCGCCTTGCCCTCCATGCGCTCGCTCTCCGTAAAGTGCCTCACCATCTCACTCAGTCCCATCAGCGGCGTCATCGTCAGCATCAGCATTCCTTTCACCGTTAAAGTTCTCAGCAGACATTCTTCATAAACCTCAATCTCCGGCTCTTCATCTAAATGAATTACATCCCGCGCCGTGCCCTGAAAACTCGCCCGTCCCTGGTCAAAACTCTTGAATCCCAGGCTGCTTATCCCGCCGGATGAATGCCGCACCCGCACCACATCCACAGCTCCTGCCACCCCGCTCTTCATCGTCATGCTGGCAACCAGATGCTTCGGGATCACTCCACACTTTCCCAGATAACTCTCCTGCAGAATGTCCCGCGTCGCCTCCCGCGTCACACTCGCGGCCCACGCTTCAACCGGTCGTTCGTAACGCACGCCGTCCCACCAGTCCGGGTAAAGTCCGGTCAGATGAAACCCCGTCTCGCAAGCTCCCGCCAAGGTCTTGCCCACCCGGTTACCCGCCAAAAAAAGCCGCTCTCTGGCGGCAGTCCCTGCGGCATGGAAATCCCGCTGCTTCCGGTGCGGCACGTACCAGCGTCTCGGATCGTCGCGCATCTGCGCCAGCCAGTTAGCCAACCTGCTTTGGCGCGCGTCGCTCATCATACCTCCTCGTCACACTCAATGCCCTTGCCCGAAAACCCTCCACAACGCTTCACCGCATTGCGCTCTTTCAAGTAGGAGATCAATTCATCCAGCCGCATCAGCACCCACGGCAGCACCATCACCAGCAGTTTCACCATCATCCATCCTTCCTTTGTTACGTTCCAGAACCTTCAACCGCTCCAACTCCGCCTCCAGCTCCTCAAGGCTGGGTAGCGTACCAATGTCTCCCCGCTGGGCCATGCGCATATAAACCAGCCGCGCAGCCGCCACGTTGCCCGCACACGCCTGCTCCATCATCGCCCTGTCCACACTCTCAAGGGTTGGCTGGGCCTCGTTAATGCGCATGCGGGCAATCACACTGCTCACTTCATCCGTCATATAATCACTCAACGTACGTCGGTTGATTCCTAATTTCTGGGCAACGTCGGCAAGCGGCAATTCCGGGTGGTAAGCCATCAGCTGGATGATCTTGAAGCGCAGGTTCCGGTTCATTTTATAACCTTGTTTAGTATGGTGCTCGCCCATGCCTTATCCTCCCTCGCTTCGCTTCGTTGTATTCAAATTGTCATTGTAATTAAGCAGCTAACCGCAAGCTTACAGCCCCGCAGGTCACCCCCTCCCCGCAAGCGTTGCCCCCTCTTGAAGTCTCCAACCAAAAGCGCAGGCTGTCTAACAGGAGACGGTGAACGAACACCTCTCCCATCATCAACAAAACCAAGGAAATTACTTCCATGAAGTTCCTCAACCTCGCTATCGCTGCTGCTCTTAGCCTTGCTGCTGTCCAGGCTTTCGCTGCTGAAGGCTCCACCGCCACCAACACCGAAGCGACCCACGGCATGAGCAACGCTTCCGCTCCCGTAGCCACCACCGGCGCTACCACCGAGTCCGCCGTGGCTCCTGCCGCTGGCGATGAAGCCGCCGCTACCACCGAAGTGAAGACCGAAAAGAAGACCACCAAGGTTGCTCACAAGGCTCACAAGTCCGCTCACAAGGCTGCCAAGAAGTCCGAAGCCAAGACCGAGACCAAGACTGAGTCCACCGAAGCAACTCCCGAAGCTAAGTAGTTTCGTACGGCCACCTTGTGGCCAGAGAGTGATCCGAGAACAGGCGCCGCGGGCGCCTGTTTTTTTGGCGTAACTGAACATTTCCCGCTCCGTTGCGTTATCATGCCAGCACAACTCCCATCACAACCCATACAGGAAACCACCATGAAGCTCCTCACTCTCGCCGCCACCGGCGCCCTCACCCTCGCAGCCGTACAGGCCTTTGCGTCGGATGACACCAACGCCACCAAGTTTGAAAAGACCACCACCACCGCCTACAGCACCGAGCAAACCGACAACACCAATGTCGAGCCCGCCGCAGGCCCGCAAACCGGCACCGCCGCCTTCCAGCAAACCCAAACCACCAAGTTCTACACCGTCAAGGGCGCACAGTTTCAGCAGCCCAGCGGTATCGAAAAAACCCGCTCGAACGAATCCACCCCGGAAGAATCCGAGTAGCCTTGGCTTCCCTGGAACAGGCGCAACCGCGCCTGTTTTTTTGGCCCTTGCCCATCAACGTCGCTCCTAATTTATTTGCAATTGCATACAATGCATTTATACTGAAGGTCTTATCTCAAGGAGACACTTATGAAGCTTGAAACCAAGAACCTTGTCCTGCGCCCCTATGAACTGGAGGACGCCCCCCGGCAGTTGGCCGCCATCAAGGCCAGCCTGCCGCAGCTCGCCAAATGGATGGACTGGGCCCAAACGCCTCCCACGTTGGAAAGCTGCGAGAAGACGATCAAGATGTTTCAGGAGCAGATTGCCAGCGGGAAGGAAGTCCCCCTCGCCATCTTCCTGCACGATGGCACCTTCGTCGGCAGCTCCGGTTATCGCATCACCAACAAGCACGTTCCGAGCTTCGAGATCGGCTACTGGCTGGATACCCGTCACACTCGCAAAGGCTTCATGATGGAAGCCGTCTTCGCCCAGACCGGATTCCTCTTCGATGCCCTCCATGCCAAACGTGTCGATATCCACTGCCACGCAGACAACCACGCCAGCGCCAAGGTCGCCCTCAACACCGGCTACAAGATGGAAGCCCGCCTGAAGAACCATCGCCTCGGCGTCGACGGCAAACTCGCCGACACCATGATCTTCACGCACACGCCGGAGTCATGGCGAACCTTCGAAAAGCTCTACTAACCTCGCAGATCAGGCAGGCGCCCCCCGGCGCCTGTTTTTTTATGCAATTCTGTATCCATTATCTGAACTTTCCTTCCCCATTACCATTATCCGTGCAATATCAATCCATCGTTATCCATAAAGGACCAAACCCCATGAAATTCCTCACCCTCACTACCATTCTTAGCCTCGCCGCCCTCCCCGTCTTTGCCGAGGTCTTCATCCCGCGCCACGAGGCCGCCCAGGTAACCACCACCTCCATCGAGCGCCATCAGGTCGAAAGCACCGACTCCATCGAGCCCGCCGCAGGTCCCGCCACCGTCACCCGCAAGTTCGAGCAAAAGCGTACCACCACCACAACGCGCGACACGGTAACCGACAACACCCCCTTCACGCACGAGCCCTACACCGGCCGGACCCAGTCCACCGAAGCCACCCCAGACGAACCCCAGTCCATCTAAGCTTCACGCTTACCCATACAAAAAGGCTCCCTCGGGAGCTTTTTTGTACCTAGCGGTGAGAACTTTATTTCTCCACCATCTGTTAATATCTGTAACGCCCAGCCAAGCCATCATACCAAGCCGCAGCGGCACAGCGCCCCGACTCGCCATGCACTCTCCACTTTGTATAAAAAGTTCGTTCATAAAAGAGCTGCAACGCCCGCCCAAGTCATAGTAAGCCATCCAAACTGCAGCGGCGCAGCCCAACGTCCCTCCCGACCTTCAAATCCAGATATAAAAAAACCGCCGGAGTAAACTCCAGCGGTATGATGCCTATTTATACCCTGCCCTGTGGCAGATGTCAACACTAAATGTATATTAGTTTTTAAATTCATTAAAATAAACATCTTTCTTAAAGTTATCAATCATCTCGGGGGGCTCTACCCAAGCCACCACACGCCGTCCCGCCAGCTCATGTCCCAGCAGTGCCAGCGCCTCCTGAACCCGCCGCCACGCCACTTTCCGGTCGCATCCCAGCAACTCTCCCAACTGGGCGTAAGTGTATCTGTAGGAAAGCCGCACACGCACCCCATCTCGCCGGCATTTTTCCTGAATCGCCAGCGCCGCCGCCAACCGCCCCTCGTCCGCCCAATCACCCAGCGCCCAAAGCTCCAGCAACCGCGCCATTCCCATCTGCCTTGCCTTTAAGGCTGCAAGCCCCTCCATCACTTTAAGCGCCAACTCCATCCGCTCATCCGGCCCCTGCGGCAGCATCAGGTTCTTTGTGCCTTCCCAAGCCTTTTCAACCCATTCCGCCTCAGCCTCGATCTCACGCCAAAAGCCCGCTGTCTTCGGCAGCCTGCGCCGCCGCAAAACCTCCACCGCCCATTTCAACGCGTCTTCCGCACTCTCAAACACAACATCCTGCATCACTCGTACTTTCTTGGGTTATCCGTATACCCAAGGTATGCAATCATTTTGTCACTCACAAACATCAACTGCCAATTTACCAACTCTGATCACGATATTTCAACCACATAACCAACAAAAAAGGCCCCTTAGGACCCTCAAACATCATTCATCCTACATCGGTTCAATAAAAACCGCGGTCCCTTGGGCAGCAACCATCAACATGGTTTTGTCACCGCCGGAAATCTCACCATAGTCCAGATCGATCCCGATCACCGCATTGCAACCACTGGCCGTGGCCTGCTCTTCCATCTCGCGTAGAACCATTTCCCGTGCATCAGCCAAGGCACCTTGGAAAGCCCCGCTGCGGCCGCCCACCACGTCACGCACCTTCGCAAAAAAATCGCGGAAGATGTTTGTACCCATCACCACTTCGCTGGCAACAAGAGGTCCGTATTTCCGGATACGATACCCCTCCACAGTATTCGTGGTGATCATCAACATGATGGATAAAAGGCCTTAGCCCTGAACCTTGGCCTTGGAAGGCTTCTCAGGCATCGACTCAACGATGTCGAGACCGAGGTCGGCGAGGAAGTCTTCGGCGTAACCACCAAAGAAAGCTTCACCGACGATCTCTTCGGTAACGATTTCCTCAACGCGGATGTCAGCGCCATCGGCCGCCATTGCAGGCCGCACGGGAAGAATCATAGAGGCAAACAACTTGTCGTACATCATGCGGCTCCTTTGTGTATTTAACTCATGTTAACTGGGGCCCATTCCCCGCGTCAACCACCCATCACAGATAGGTGCCCGCCCAATGGGCCACAACCCCCCGCACAACATTTTTACAACAATTTTGCAGAAGGCTCGTTTTGCGCGATTATCAGCCCTGAATCGTGATCTCGGTGGTGCTGAACCGCCAGGCGTTCTTGCCACCCTGCTTGGCCCCGTACATGGCCGCATCGGCCTTGCGTACCAGCTCCGCACCCTGCGTCCCATCCTGCGGGTAAAGCGCGATCCCGATACTCGTCCCGACCTTGTCCGCCACCTTGCCATTCAGTTCATACGGCGCCCGGATAGTCTGCAGCACCTTCTCGGCCACCTGCTCCGCATCGCGCTTGTCTCGAATCGCCAGAATGATCGTGAATTCATCCCCGCCAAGCCGCGCCACGGTGTCGGTGGTGCGCACGCAGGTCTTCAACCGCTCGGCCACCTGTTTCAGCAGCAGGTCACCATAGTCGTGCCCAAGCTGGTCGTTCACAGCTTTAAAGCCGTCAAGGTCAAGGAAGAACAGCGCAACCTTGCCCAGTTGGCGGTAAGCCTGTGCAAGGCTCATGTTCAAACGGTCATTGAACAGCTGGCGGTTCGGCAAACCGGTCAGTGCATCGCTATAAGCCAGCGCGTTTTCACGGTCGGCAGCCTGTGCCACCTGCTGGCGCAGGCGCGTCACTTCGGTCTGGTCAACCACGGTGAAGATATATCCGCCCAACCGCCCGAATGCATCCATCCACGGGCGGATATGCCAGTTCAGGATAAACTCGCGCCCGTCCACAACACGGCGTTCATCATCACGCCCCACGGTCGCACCGGCGGCAAGCTGCTGCTCAACCACACGCCGGTCAGCGGGGAAGTCGGGTACCCGCGCCCGGTGGTCGGTTCCAAGCAGTGTCGCATTCGGGTCAAGCCCCATCACGTCGCTCCATCGGCGACTCACATATAAGTAGTTCCAGTTGGGGTCCAGCACGGCCACGGGGCGCACGCTGTCTTCCACCAGGCTCCGCACCAGCCTTTCACTGCTTTGTAAAAACGCATTGTCACGGTAACGGTGGCTGATATCCCGCAGCACCATCGCCACCTCGTCACCTAGCGGAAAAACCCACGCCAGCAAATGCTGCTGCACGCTCGGCAAGTGCAGTTCTCCGTTGGAAACCTCGCCTTGCGTCGCCGCACGGTGCACGGCATTCGCAATCTGGTTGCCGTCACTGGGCGGCACAATGTCACTCAGCGGTCGCCCCTCAAGACTGTCAATGCCGGGGTGCAGTCGCCGCGCAAGGTCCAGCGCCGTCTTGTTCCAGCGACGAATCCCCGCAGACCGGTCGATCACCAGCCACATTTCGCCACTGTTCTCAAACAGCTGGTCGAACTTGCCGTTCAGCGTATCCCAGCGCGTACCGTAAAGCTCGGCGGTGTTACGGGCTTCAATCAACGCCTGCTCCAGCAGGTGGATGCGCTCAAGGTACACCGTCATCTCACCGCTCTCAGCCTCGCGCCCCAGTATCACGGCCGTGATCATCAAGCCGGAGATTGGCACCAGCCACAAAATCCAAACATGCATCAGCATGTATTTCAAAAGGCCGAACTGCTGCCCTACGGATGAAAACGTCCCGTCGCTCATCTCCTGTGTCTGCCAGTAGGCATTCATCACTATGTTGGCGCTCGGCAGCGGCATCTTCTGGTATAAAATTGCCGCCGCCATCATCGTCAGCAACGTCAGCAAAAATCCCAGCGCGCATACCATCAGCGTATGCGCAATCTTACTCATGGTGTTCATAGGCTGTTCCGCTCAATTTTCAAAACGCGCAGACGCTTCATGCGCCGGCTTACGCCATAGGCCACGATACTCCACGTCATGAAGCCCAGCACCAGCAAAGTGCGGCTGCAATGAAAGAACTGCGGAACAAATTCCATGCGTGTACCCTTATGGTCTCTTATTTCGGTAGTCAGTGCCGTTATGCTTGCCTCTTCCACCGCCACTTTCACAACAAAAGGGCGCACAAAAGGGTGCATTTCGGCTTGCCTAACTTTCCCTAACGGTAGAGTATCCCTCAAAAGCACTCAATCAGGAAAAAGCCATGTCCAGTCTGTTACGCTCCGTTTGCCTCACCCTCTGTCTGTTTGGCGCCACGGTCGGGTCATCGGTTTTAAGCCTTTCCGTCAACGCGGCACCGTCCGCAGCCACCTCTGGCAATACCCCCGGCATCAGCAATGTCGAGGTCGCAACGGATACCGAAAACAAGCCCGTCATCACAACGCGCCTTGTCAGCAGCCATTCCGAGGTCACACCCGGCCAAACTGTCCAACTGGCGTGGGAGTTCAAACTCAATCCCAAGTGGCACATTTACTGGAGCAACGCCGGAGACTCCGGCCTCCCGCCGGAACTCAAATCCAAACTCAACGGCAACACCGTCGCCCAAAGCCTCGTCTGGCCCACCCCGCATCTCATCAGCATTCCTCCCATTACTAACTATGGATACGAAGACGCCGTCACCTTTACCACCACCTTCACTGTTCCCACCGGCCTTGCAAGCGGCCTGAACATGGTCCCCTTCACCGCAAGCTTCCTTTACTGCAACGATGTCTGCATGCCCGGCAAAACCGAGCTTCGTCTCCCTATCACCATCGGTACCAAGCCGGTCACCAACGCCGCCTTCAAGCCGTCCACCAATCTTCCCACCCCCCTCACCGCCCGCAGCGGCATTACGGCGGAAACCACCGGCCAGTCCATCCAGCTCACCCTGCCTCTCAACCTCGCCACCGCAGGCGCACGGTTCATTCCGGCCGAGGACGGCGTGATCGACGACTCCGCACCCCAGTCGCTCACCGGTAACCTGCTCTCCATTCCGCTTGATCCCCAAGCCGAAAAGACTCCGGATAATCTGGAAGGCCTCCTTCTCATCAATGGCCAGGGCTACCAGTTCACAACACCTCTCCATCAAACCACGGTACGCAGCAGCACCAGTAATCCGCCTCAAACGTCGGATGCAGCACCCTCCGGCATTCAGGCCTCTTTCTTAGGGGCTGTTTTTTTCGCGTTCCTTGCGGGTATCATTCTGAATCTGATGCCCTGCGTCCTCCCCGTCCTCAGCATCAAGTTGCTAAGCCTCGTGCGGCACCACCACGGTCCGTCCCGTGTGCGTCACACCATTGCCTACACTATCGGCGTCGTCGTCAGCTTTTGGGTATTCGCCATCGTCATCTCCTTTATCAAAAATTCCGGAGCCCAACTCGGTTGGGGCTTCCATCTCCAAAACCCGCTCTTCGTCGCGACTCTTGTCCTGCTGCTCCTTGCCGTCGCCCTGAACTTCTTCGGCATCTACGAGGTCGGCCAAAGTCTCACCCGTCTCGGCGCCAAGCCCTCGCGCAATCCACACCACCCGTCCCTTGTCGCCAGTGCTGCAACCGGTGCCCTCGCGGTCGTCGTCGCCACTCCCTGCACCGTGCCGTTCATGGGCGGCGCCATGGCCTATGCACTCAGCCAGCCCCTTTTCGTCAGTCTGCTGATTTTCACCTCCCTCGGCCTCGGCATGTCGCTGCCATTCCTTATCGCGATTCCCTACCCCGCCGTCTTCAAATGGCTGCCCAAACCGGGCGCCTGGATGGCCACCTTCCGCCACGCGTTGGGCTGGCCCATGCTCGCCACCGCCCTCTGGCTCGCCTACGTCTTTGCAAGCCAGACGTCCCAGATCACCACCTTCC
Source organism: Geoglossum glabrum (assembly GCA_021527465.2). NCBI lineage: Eukaryota > Fungi > Ascomycota > Geoglossomycetes > Geoglossales > Geoglossaceae > Geoglossum > Geoglossum glabrum. Next base: position 112,843 of record JAJDFE020000003.1, on the reverse strand, counting down.
TGCTGCTTGCCGTAGCCTTGGTGTTCGCCTTCTTCCTCTGGCTGTACGGCACCCAAAATACCCTCAAAACCGGTATCGTCGCCATCATCCTTCCGCTACTCGGTCTTTATGCCATCCAAAGCTATTACCAGAAGCCCCAAACGCTGCTCTGGCAGCCGTGGTCAGCCGCCGCAGTGGAGGAAGCCCGCAAGTCCGGTAACCCCGTATTCGTCGATTTCACCGCCGACTGGTGCCTCACCTGCAAGGTCACTGAAGCTACTGTTCTTAATACGCAATCCGTGCAAAAACTTTTCCTGCACACCAAAACCAATCTGTTCCAGGCTGATTGGACCTCCCAGAATCCCGAGATAACGCAGGAACTTGCCCGCCATAACCGCAAGGGCGTCCCCCTCTACCTGCTCTACCTGCCGGGAAAAGACGCCGAGATCCTGCCCCAGCTCATCACTCCGGGGCTGCTCAAAGACAGACTCACAGCCGAACCAGCTACTTCAAAGTAAGCGTATCGCCCACTTTAACCTTATGGGCGGCTACCCAGCCGCCATTCACTTCCAGCACCATGTCCGCAGGTTCACCGGAAGGTAGACCTGTTTCATCAAACGGCTTGGCCCACGCGATCACACTCACGATCTTACCCTTGTTCAGGTAAACCAGATCCAACGGAATATACGTATTACGCATCCAGAAGCTCCGCTGCGCCGCATCGCTCCATACAAACAGCATCCCCGCACTTTCGGGCATGCTCTTCACAAACATCAATCCCTTTTCCCGCTCCGCATCATCATCTGCGATCTGCAGCTGCAACTGTTGTCCACCCACATCCGCTAGCCGCACCGGCAGCTTCTGCGGCAGGTCATCCGCCTGCGCACACCCTGCCAACATCATAAGTACCACCGCCCAACGCATTATTTTTTCGTCCTTCCATCAATCACTTTAGGGGCAGGTTTCTTATCACCACTGCTCGTCAGCCCGCGCCAGAAATCCTTCAGCAGTCCCGGCGTGATCACGCTCAGCGGCCGCACGTTGATCTGCGTATCATCCACCGGTCCTTTAAGTTTGAAGTCGGCCACAACCACACCGTCCTGGCTTCCCGTCAGCAAAGTCCCCAGCAATGGAATTTTCCCAACCAGCCGGTTCAGCGGAATCCCCGGCGCCATCTTGCCGTCAATATCCACCATCTTGGCATCACGGTCATAATTCCCGTCCAGACGCAGGCTCATGCTCGGCCCTTCAAGGCTGGCGTTGTCGATGTACCAGACGTTGCCATCCACCCGCACCGGTATCGTCGCGGTCTTGAACAAAGTCGAATTCGTCCCCGCCAGCAATTGCTCCAGCGAAAGCAGGCTCAGCAACTGCACCAGCACCGGCGGGTTCTTCAATTCAAAATCGGTCAGCTTGATAAGCCCGCCACCCACGTTCGGCGCATCATATGTAATCTCGCCGGTCATTTTCCCGCGGGAGAGCTTGTCATAAATGCCTAAAGTGTCCAGCGTATGCCCAAGGTCATCCACCTCGATCGTCATCTTCTTGCGTCCCGGCTGCCCCTTCAACGCCACTGTCTGAACACTCACTTTGGAGGTGTTATCAACCAGCGCCGTCAGCTTCTGCACATCCCACTTTCCGTGTGTGGCCTTGAGTGACGCCACCACACTCTGCAACTTCCCCTTTTCCATCACCAGCTCACCCAGCGTTGCCGTCAGCAACAGGTTCTCAGGCTCCGTGGAAGGTTCTTCAACCATCACATCCTCGCTCTTGCCGCTGCCGAATACGTCGATCCCGCTCAGGTCCAGCCGCTTGCCCACAACATTGGCCACGCCGTTAGAAAGCGTCACCGCCACATCCGTATCACCAATCTTTACACTCGGCAGGTTCACAACGCTGTCGGCAAAACTATCCGGATTCCACCGTACCGATCCCCCAACCGAGATCCCCTTCCCCAGCACATCCAGCTTTTCCAGAATAACCGTTCCACTCGGCACATAGCTACCCGCGGCTTCAATTGCCAGTCGTTCACCCTTAGCCTTGTTCACTTTCAGCTTATCGATCTTGAGCTCGCTGCGGGATGCATCACCATTCACATTGAACAACCACCGCCCTGTCTTATCCTCCTGCAGGTTGGCGGATACCCCGACCAGCCCCGTCGCACTCACCTCCGGAATCGTCGCCTGCGCCATCAACCACTCTCCGGTCACAAAACCCTTGGCGATGATCTTCATATCCGTCGGCTGGTGCGGCGCAAGGTTAATGCTCACATCCGCATCCATCGGGTTGGCACCTAAGCTCCCACTGCCCTGCACCCGTAAGATCTTGTTGGCATCCAAACTCACGGCAGCCATCGGCGCGGTAAAGTCCAGCCCTTTAAGCTCCTTCAAACCTGTAACGCGCACATCAGCAATACTGGAGGAAACCAACACAGTGCTCCCCGCAAACGTCGGCTCCGCCCCGCGCGGCATCGGCACCAGAATATCCATGCGCGTCCCATGCTGCCCCGTGATCCCCTGTGGCACCTTATGGTTCGTCTCAGGTATCTTATCCAGTTCAGCCATCACTTCGTGCACATCGCCTTTCAGCGTCCCATGCACCCTAAGCTCTGTCGGAGATACAGAGAAAATATCCGTCATCGCCACCGTCACGTCATTCGCCGTCTGCCCTCCAATCTTCCCGTTCGGAACCACCACCGCAAGCGTTTGCCCGCGCCATGTAAAGCTCCCCTTTTCGGCTTTCACAGGCGTAAGCTCCTTCAGGAAACGTACAGTACCATCCGTAAACTGCCCATCGATATCCAAAATTCCACAGTGGTCGCCACACCCATGGAAGGCACTTGGCTTACCGGCATAATGCGCCTTCAAATTCTGGTAATCGCCGCTCATGATATTCGGCCGCAACCAGTGCAGCGCTTTTGCGAAGGAGTGCACCTCGTCAGGGAACAGATCAAACACCCCCTGAATCTCCCCCTGCGGACTTGTCAGGCTGAAGTCCACCATCGGATCACTCTGCAACCCCGCTACGGTGCCGGACGCACTAAACACGTTCCCGCGCTTGGTCTCCGCCTGCAAATCCAGCACCCGCAACACATCACTATCGCTAACACCCTCAACAGGCGGCGAATAACTCGCCGTCACCGTCAGTTTTGGAAACTCCAGCGCCTCGCTATATCCCGCAGGCGGCTGTACTTTTACATCCGCCAGCCGCAACGTCACCCATGGCTGTTCAACCTTATTGTCTTCCATCAGGCGCGTGCCCACTTCCACCTGGCCCTGCGCCTGCAGCAGGTCTTTAAACTGTGGCGGGAAATAATCCGTCACCATCTTCGCATCCGCCCGGTCCAGCCGCCCGCGGATGATCATGCCATCAGCCTTGTATCCGTGCGCAAAGCTCACCAGCACGGGCACGTTATCCAGATCCTTCAGGTGGTCTTCCCCACCGTACAACCGCCGCACGATCGCCGTCAGGGTGCCATGCTCACCATCTTCATCAAACCGCTCAACGCTCATGTTGCCCTGTTCAAGCACCCACTCCGCATGCTGCAGATCATCCCGCACCAGCAGGTTGATGTTCGCCACGCGCACACTCTTCAAACGCCCCCATACACGGTTCCATCCAAGCCCGTTCAACCAGTCAACAATGCCTTCATTGCTATTGGTCTGCTTGGGCATGGCAAGCCCGGCAATGCCCACCCCCTGCTCGTTCCGCACCAGCCGCAGCGTCACGCCACTGGCCTCGATCACCTTCGGCGCCGCACTCAGTAAAAAGAACTGCGTGCTCGCAAGCTTAATGGCCGCCTGCTCCACAAAGATCCCAAGCGTACCGTCCTTGCCGGTCACACCCAAACCACTCACCCTCAGCACTGGCCCATGGTCAAAGAACAGCTCGACTTTCTCAGCCTGCAACCCAACACCGTCCGGCATCAGGTACTTCTGAACCTGCGCCACGCGGTGCGTCAGGTCCAGGGGGCGGTAACGCGTATATTCGGCACCGGCCCATAAAAATCCGGCCACCAGCAGCAGCATGAACAGCACAAGGCCAAGGCAGCTGAAGCTACCCCATCGTACTGCCCTGTATCTCCAAACCACCGTGTGTACGTCCTATTCCACCCGTTTATTGCCCACCTTGGCCGCCAGTGCGGCCTGAATGAACTCCTGGATGTCACCATCCAGCACCGCCGTAGTATTACTCGTTTCCTCGCCAGTGCGAAGGTCTTTCACCATCTGGTAGGGCTGCAGAACATAGCTCCTGATCTGGTGTCCCCAGCTGTTATCGCTCTTGGTCGCTTCCATTGCAGCCTTCTCGGCATCCTGTTTGCTAAGCTCCAGCTCATAAAGCCGCGCCTTCAGCATGTTCATGGCAATTTCGCGGTTCCGGTGTTGGCTTCTATCTTGTTGGCACGCCACGACAATTCCTGTCGGGAGGTGTGTCAACCGTATCGCACTATCGGTCGTGTTCACGTGCTGTCCACCCGCCCCGCTGCTGCGGTAGGTGTCCACGCGCACCTTGCTCATATCGATTTCGATCTCGATGGTGTCATCCACTTCCGGGTAAACCGAGACACTCGCAAAACTCGTATGGCGCCGCGCCTGACTGTCAAACGGACTGATCCGCACCAGCCGGTGCACACCCGTTTCCGTCTTCGCAAGGCCGTACGCAAACGTGCCTTCAATCAAAATCGTCGCACTCTTCACACCGGTCTGCTCACCGGCCGTTTCTTCCACCACGGAAACCTTGAATCCCTGCCGCTCGGCCCATCGGATATACATCCTAAGCAACATTCCGGCCCAGTCGGCACTCTCGGTGCCCCCTGCCCCGGCATGCACTTCAAGGTAGGCGTTGCTGTCGTCCATCTGGCCGCCCAGCAAACACTGGATTTCCAGCTTTTTCGCCTCGGCTACAAGGGCGTTCAGCTCAACTTCACCTTCCTGAACCGACGCCTCGTCGGAAGCCTCTTCCCCAAGCTCGATCAGCGCCAGCGCATCCTCCAGCCGCCGCGCAATGTTATCGTAAGTGCCAACCTGCACCTCAAGCTTGCGCTTCTCCTGCATCACCGCCTTGGCTTTGCCGGAGTCCGACCACAACGCCCCGTCCGCCGCTTTCTCGTCCAGCTCTTTAAGCCTCTCCCGCGCTACCGGAAGGTCAAAGACTCCTCCCGAGCAAGGCCAACCCCTGCTCTATCTGCGCCACCAAATCCCGCATTTCTGCCAGCATCGTTCAATCTTTCCTAATCCTTCACCCATACCAGAAAACCCACCGTTTCTCAAACAAAACCCCCGTAACGGGGGCTTTGTTCAGGCAACGGCATCAGCTTAGTAGATCCCGAACGTCTTCAGCAGGTTCTCAATCGGGCCGTTCTTGTCACCGCCACCATTGGAGCCTCCACCACCCTGTGAGCCACCTTCGGTGTCACCGGGCTGTTCGCTGCCGCCGTTATAGATTTCCGAGCCACCATCGCTGTAGTCGCTCGTCACCTGTGTCGGCGCAGTACCTTCCACAAAGGCTTCCGTGATCACCTTGGTGCTGTTGGCACCCGGCAACAGGCCACTCTTCGCGTCAATGCGGGTGAACTCGATACCTTCCGGCACACTGAAGCCTTCAATCGGAGTCCCCTCGAACTGGGCCTGCGCAAAATCCTTCCAGATAGGTAGGGCCGCACGCGCACCGGTTTCCCCGCTGCCAAGGCTCTTCGGCGTGTCATATCCAACCCATACACCGGTCGCAAGGCTGGGGCTGAACCCGACAAACCATGCATCGATGTAATCGTTGGTCGTACCCGTTTTACCACCCAGCGGACGCCCGAGGGAGTTCAGGGAATACCCCGTCCCGCGCAGCACCACACCTTGCAGCATGTTGGTCATCAGGTAAGCCGTCTTCGGGTCAAGCGCATCCTTGGCAGCGGCTTGCGGCAGGGATGGCGGCTTGTCCGGACTTGCCCCCAATTGCGCCATGCAGTTCTCACAAGCGGCATGGGCCCTGAATAGGGTCACACCTTGAGAGTCCTGCACCCGGCGCAGATACGTCGGCTCAATGTAGGAGCCCCCGCGCGGGAACACGCTATAAGCACTGGTCATGTCCATCAGAGTCTGGTCGGTACTACCCAGCGCCACGGAAAGGTCAGTGGTAGGCACGTTCTTCAGCCCCATCCGGCGCGTCAGGTCGCCCACTTGGCGCATCCCCACGTCCTGTGCCAGTCGCACCGTCATCAGGTTGCGGCTTTGCTCAAGGCCCATGCGCAGCGTCGTCAGGCCGTTAAACTTGTTGTCGTAGTTGTGCGGCTTCCATTCGGTATCACCCATCCGGAAGACGATCGGCGCATCCAGCACGGTGCTTGCAGGCGTATAGCCTTTTTCCACAGCCGATGCATAGACGAAAGGCTTGAACGAACTACCAACCTGGCGCCGCGCCATGATAGCTCGGTTAAAGCCAACCCCTTCACCAAGGCCGCCCACCATTGCCAGCACTTCACCAGTACGCACGTCAATCGCCACCAACGCGCCCTGCACGTTCGGCAATTGCTCCAGCGTGTAGCCGTCACCGCCCTTGGCATTCGCCAGCTTCACCATCACCACGTCACCGGCCTTCAGGAAGGCATTGGGCGCGCCCTTGCCCGGCCACTTCGCATTAGCGGCACTGATGATCCCTTCGGTGCCGTCAGCCACACCGATCCGTGCACTGTCCTTCGCCGTTTTCAGAATAACGGCAGGCTCACCAATGCGGGAACTGTGGGAGTAATTCTCAGCGATCTTCTCAAGCTGCCCCTGCCAATCGTCCAGTGTCTTGAAGTGCACCATCGCACCGCGCCAGCCATGCCGACGGTCATAAGACTTCAGTCCCTGATAAACCGCCTCTTCGGCACGGCGTTGTGTCGGCAGGTCCAGCGTCGTGTAAACGCTCAAACCGTCCTGATACAGCGCCTTTTCACCATACTGCTTCAGCACTAGTTGCCGGATGTACTCCGCAAAGTGCGGCGCATCCTCACCCTGCTTCAGCGGAGAAATATTCAGCCCCAGCTCGCTCGCCTTGGCCGCAGTAGCCTCATCGGCCGTCACGTAACCTTCATCCAGCAACCGCCCGATGATGATATCCCGCCGCGCCTTGGCCGCACTCGGGTTGCGCACGGGGTTGTAGCGTGTCGGCGCCTGCGGCATCCCCGCGATCATCGCCCGTTCCTGCAAATTCAACTCGCTCAGGCTCTTGCTGAAGTAAGTCTGCGCCGCAGCCCCCACCCCATAGCTACCGTTACCCAGGTAAATCCGGTTCAGGTAAAGCTCTAAAATCTCATGCTTGGTATAAGCCTTTTCAATGCGCCAGCTCAAAATCAATTCCTTGATCTTCCGCGTATAGGTCCGCTCGCTGCTCAGCAAATAGGTCTTGGCCACCTGCTGCGTGATCGTGCTCGCCCCCTGCTTGCGCGCGGTCATCGCGTTCACAAGGCTGGCCCGTACAATAGCCTTAAGGTCATAGCCGCCATGTTCAAAGAAGTGACTGTCCTCAGCCGAAAGGAACGCATCCACCACAGGCTTCGGAATTTCATTGTAAGGCACCCAGATACGCCGTTCATTGGCATATTCCGCCACAATCTCACCGTTGCGGTCATATACGCGCGTGATCAGCGGCGGCTTATATTCACTCAGCTGGCGCAGATCGGGCAACTGGTGGTCGTAATACATCAGCACCGCACCTACCATGAAGCCGAATGCCAGCACGCCCAGCGCTGCCAGCCATGCCAGTATCACCACCCATTTAGGTAGCTTTTTTGCACGTCTTGCGCGTGCTTCCCGTGTTCCGCCTTCGCCACCCGTCGGTGCGCCGCGCGAACTTCCTCTACGATTCATGACCATGCCCCCACGCTACACAAACCCCTGCCCCCGCACAAGCGCACCCCCAACCCCACTGCCACCACAATCACCATCCCCGTAAGAAAAAAATCCTTAGCACGGCAATCACTCTTGCCAATTCCACCATCACTGTATACCTTCCTGTCACTTTTAAATATAACGTTCACCTATCGCCACGCCTCCCATGCCAACAGGAGTATCCATGACGAAAAACCCAAAATCCACTTCACCTGTGAAGAACGGCGACCTGATCATCACCCTGCATATGCCCAAACAGGCCTACGAGCAGCTCAAGCCACTCATAGAAGCCTGCGGCCTCGAAACCCATTCAGACTTCGTGAAGTCTGCAATGAGCCATTTTGAAATGTGCGTCAACGAAGCGCTGGAAGCCAAAAAAACCATCTTCCTCGATGAATTGACCAACCAGGGTGTGTCACATGTATTCGCACCGCTGGATGCCGCCTATGCCGTCGGCCTTTCGAACCTCGGCGGAAAGCAGGAGATACAGAAGAAGCCATCACGCCCAAGCCATCTCTCCGTGGTGGGAGAAACCAGCGAATAGCACTTACGAAAACACGTAAAAAATCCCGGCGCCGGCCGGGATTTTTTACGTCGTAATTTTAGTAGTGAATATTATTCTGGATATAATTCCGGATCCCCTTGGCAATCGTATCCGCCAACCGTTTCCGATACCCCGAATCCGCCAATTGGCTCTCTTCCTTCGCATTGGAAAGATACCCCATTTCCACCAGAATACTCGGCACATCCGGGCTCTTCAACACGCGGAAACCGGCTGACATCACGTCATGCTTCCGCACTTCCGTAAAATTGCCCAACTGGTCCAGCACGCTGCGTGCCAGGTAAACCGAGTTGTTCAGTGTATCGCGCTGAACCAGAGAGAGCAGGATGTTCTGTACTTCCTTGCTTTCCTTGCCCAGTGCCACACCCGCCATCACGTCACGGTCGTTTTCACTGTTCGCCAAACGCGCCGCTTCCTTGTCACTGGCCTTTTCACTCACCATGTAAACTGTCGCTCCGCGTACCGCGCTGTTGGTCGGGTGCAGGTCGGCGTGTAAGCTCACAAACAGGTCGGCATTGTTCTTCTGTGCCACACGGGGGCGGTCGGGCAGCGGAATGAACACGTCGGTGTCGCGGGTCAGGATCACCTCGATCTTGTCGCTGCGCAAACGGTCGCGCACCAGCTTCACCATGTCCAGCGTCAGGCCTTTTTCACACAGGTGAATGGTCTTGCCGCAGGCACCCGGGTCAACACCGCCGTGCCCGGCGTCCAGTACCACGGTCACGCGGTCACGGGGGCCTATCTGGCTGTTCTCGTTCACGTCACGCACCACTTGGGGGGGCACTACTTCGGCAGGCTCGTCTTCAATTCGGGTCGGCTTGGTCACCGGTGCATGGCCTGCATCCACCACGTCTTCCGGCGGAGGCACATTGGTCGGGGTTTCGCCCTTTTTCAGTTTCACAAGGTCGATCACAAGGCGCGGCCCCTTGCCACCACGTGGCGGAATCCCGAACACGTTCACACGTCCGCCTTCGGTCAGGTCCAGCACCATCCGCACGGTTCCGGGTCTAAAGCGCCCTGCCCGCATACCTTTGGCCAAACCGTCACCGGGCAGCTTCACAAGGTTGGGGGAGTTCTTAAAGGTAATATCGGCAAAGTCTACCACCACACGAGCCGGCTCGGGCAACGTGAACCACCGGAAGGCCGCAGCCTTGTCATCTGTCGCCTGGTTGAACTGCAGAACGATGCGTGTGCGCCCGCCGTCCTGCCCGACCCGCAGGTCTTCAACCAGTCCGGGAGTATCGTTTCCCTCCTGGCTGTTTCCCACCAATGGCGGCACAAATGCGCAAATGGCCACCAAAGCCAACAAACCGGAAACCACGACAGGCCAACGTAAAACTTGGTGTAAATTTTTCATGCGCCCTCAGCTTTACCATCCAGCAGGCTGCGCCGTAAACCCTGCGCCAGCACGTTGGTCCCCACACTGAGGCTTATCAGCACCAGTGCGGGCCACACCACCAAACCGGGCGCCACCAGCACGTCGCGCATGCCGTCGCGCAGCATTCCGCCAAGGCTCGGTAAAGGCGCAGGTATTCCAAGTCCCAGAAAACTGAGCCCCGCCTCCGCCACCATCGTACCCGCCACCACCAGCAAACCTTCCACCAGCAGCGGGCCTATGCAGTTCGGCAGAATATGCCGTCCCCATATCTTCAGGGTGGAAACCCCGCCCAACCGCGCCGCCTGCACAAATGCCAGTCCGCGCAGCCGCTTCACCTCAACCCGCGTCAACCGGCAAAAGCCAACCCAGCCCAGTAACCCCAAGGCGACCATCACGTTAACCATCCCCGGCCCCACAAGCGCTGCCAGTGCCAAGGCCAGCAATAACCCAGGGAAACTCAAAACAACCTCCGTCATCTTGCCCACCAGCGTATCGATCCAGCCGCCAAACCACCCCGCCACCAGCCCGAGCATAATACCTATGAAGGATGTCACCGCCAACACCACCAGACTCACCGTCAAACTCGTCCGCACCCCCACCGCCAGCCGCGCCAGCACGTCGCGCCCAAGGTCGTCCGTCCCCAACCAGTGCATCTTATCGGAATGACCGAACGCTCCGGCAATATCCACTACCAGCGGCGCACCATGGCTAAGCAGGGCGGCTCCCCCCAACCCCAGCACGCACAGTGCCAGCAATCCCAGCCCGAATATCACCCGCGAATCATATAAAGCCCGCATTATCGTACCCTCGGGTCAAGCAACGCACTCACCACATCAGACAGCAGCACGCACACCATATAAGTAATCGAGATAAGTAGAAGGCATCCCTGTATCACGGGGTAATCCCGCTGGTGCAAAGCTTCCACCAGCAAATTGCCAAGCCCCGGCCACCCGAACACCGCCTCCGTCAGCACCGCGCCGGTCAACACCATGCCCAACTGCAGGAACACGATCTGCACTACCGGTAACAAAGCGTTGCGCACGGCATGAAAACCCCTGCGCCAGCGCCCGCCTCCCTTGGCCACAACGGTACGCACATAATCCTTGTGCGTTTCCTCGCTCAAGCTCGCCGTCAACATCCGCGCCACCACGGCCATCAACCCAAGCCCTAAAGTAATACTTGGCAGCACCGCACTCTTCCATCCCTGCATGCCACTCACCGGCAAAATCCCCAGTCCCACCGCAACACCGGCGATCAACAGCGGCCCCACCACAAAACTCGGTGTCGCCATCATCGCCAGAGTTAGGTTGTCTAACGTCATACGCACCCAGGGTCGCCCCATTGCCCCGCTTACACCCAGCATACAGCCGCCCACCAACGCCCATCCCATTGCACATAGGGCAAGCACACCCGTCGCCGGCAGGCGTTCAAAAATCACGTCCAGCACCGGTTTCTGGCTCACCATGCTTACACCCCAGTTACCTCGCGCCAAACCGCCCGCAAACCTCACAAACTGTTCCCACAACGGCAAATTCAGCCCCAAAGTCGCTCTCAGCGCCTCATAATCCGCAGGGCTCGCCCTGTCCCCCAGCAGCGCCACCACAGGGTCTCCCGGCACCATATGGATCAACATGAAAACCAGCCCCACCACGAGCAAAAGCGTCGGCACCATTCCCAATAACCGCGTAAAAACCGCCCTCATCTGCCCTTTTTATGATCCAATCTGGTTTCTGATTTAAGTAAGTGTATATCACCTGCCCAATTTCCCAACATCCAAAAATCAGCACATTTCTAATCCCGCCTTGCCCCCGTGGCGCAAATATCCTACACTCAAGCAGTTGATAGAACTCAACACACACAAGTTTCCGTTGGAAGGCCACAACTTACGACACAATGTTAAAGTTGCCGCCACCAGCACAAATATAACCACTGGCGCGCTACTTGCACCGGTCAGAGAGCTTTAACAAAAGCCCATAAAGTTTTGATATGCAAAAATTAACTCAACTTCAAAGTTCAGTCACAGTCGCATAGGCTGCCTTTTTCATATCATTACCCCTGCCCGCTGCTCCCGCCCAGTAAACTGATTCTAAAGGGAGAATTTTCTACCATGAAACGCATGCTGATCGACGCAGCTCACACCGAGGAAACCCGCGTCGTCATCCTCGACGGCAACAAAATTGATGACTTCGAGATCGAAACCCAAGGCAAACAACAGCTCAAGGGTAATATCTATATCGGTCACGTCTCACGTGTCGAACCCTCGCTTCAGGCAGCCTTCATTACTTACGGTGGTAACCGCAATGGCTTCCTTGCCTTCGGAGAAGTTCACCCCCAGTTTTTCGCCGTCAAGGCATCTGAAAAAGCCGAGCTTCTGAAAGAGGTCGCAGAACAAGCCGCCCGCCGCCGCGGAGCCGACATGGAAGGCGAGGACGAGCCCGAAGCCGCTGAAGCCTTCGCCGAAAAACTCGCCGACGCCCCAGCCGCAGGCTCCCTTCCCGACCCCGTCACCGATGTGATGCCCGAGTCCACCTCTGATGACATCACCGACGCCGAAGCCGCCGCTAAGGCAGCTGCCATGGCCGATGCCGGAGACACCGGCGAAGCCGCGGGCGGTAAAACCGAGAAAGGCGGCCGCCGTAATCGTCAGCCGCGTCGCATGCCAGCCACCCGTGGCCGTCCCCAGCGTGCCGAAGCCAAAGCAGGCATCACCACAGCCGCCGCCGATGACTCCGACAGTTCCGAAACCCCGGTTACCACCAGCAAGGAAAAAGACCGTCCCCGCAACCAGCCGCCCATCCACCGCCGCTACCGCATCCAGGATGTCCTGAAAGAAGGCCAGAAAATCCTCGTGCAAGTCGTCAAGGAAGAACGCGGCAGCAAAGGCGCCGCCCTCACTACCTACTTCAGCCTTCCCGGCCGCTATACCGTGCTCATGCCCAACACGCCTTACGCCGGTGGCATCAGCCGTAAAATCACCGACCCCCAGGAACGTCGCCAACTGCGCGAAGTCTACGCCGAGCTGAAGGTACCGGACACCATGGGCCTTATCATACGCACCGCAGGCGTCGGTCAGCCCAACGCGCAAATCAAACACGATTACGAAAACCTCACCAACCTCTGGCAGCATATCAATGAGGAATTCGACGGTAACGATGACATCCGCTGCATTCACGAAGACGGCTCTGTCATCATTCGCGCCTTGCGAGACATGACATCCGAGGACATTGAAGAGATCGTCATCTCCGGCCCGCGCGCATACAAGCTCGCCAAGGATTTCGCCAAAAACCTGATGCCGGACACCCTCCGCCTCATCAAACAGCACAAGGATGAAACCCCGCTGTTCACCCAAACCAAAGTGGAAAATAAGCTTAACCACCTTCACCACACCCGCGTTACCCTGCCATCCGGCGGTTATCTGGTCATTAACCCGACCGAAGCTCTTGTCTCCGTCGACATCAACTCCGGCCGTGCCACACAGGAACGCAATATCGAGGAAACCGCCCTCAAAACCAACATGGAAGCCTGTGAGGAACTCGCGCGCCAGATCCGCCTTCGCGACCTCGCCGGACTTATAGTGGTCGACTTCATCGATATGGAAGACCACCGCAACGTCCGCAAGGTGGAAAACGCCATGCGCAAGGCCCTGCGCCGCGACCGCGCCCGCATCCAGACCGGCAATATCTCCGATTTCGGCTTGATGGAGATCTCCCGCCAGCGCCTGCGCCCTTCGTTTGGAGAGTCCCACTTCATCGCCTGCGCCCACTGCCTCGGTAGTGGCTTGGTGCACAGCCCGGCCTCTTCAGCCCTCATGGTTCTACGCAAGCTGGAGGAAGACGAGATTCGCGATGCCGACCGCGTCATCGTCGCATCCAGCACATCCATGGTCATGTGGCTGCTCAATCATAAACGGGATCTCATCCGTTCACTGGAGGAACGTTATAAGTACCAACTCCAGTTCAAGGCGGACGATTCCATCATCGCCCCGGACCACTCCCTGGAACTCGTACGCATTAAGGCTGACGGCACCGAAACCAGTCAGCACATCGATGTCCTCCTGCGCGAACAACCCGAACTGCCACCGGAATTGCGCCAGAAGCAGCCACGCCGCGAACGTGAAGACCGTCCGGAACGCCCCGAAAAGTCCGAACGCCGCGACAGCAAGCCCGAAAAACTGGTTGAGAAGCCCTCCGAAAAATCCGCCCAGAAGCCCGGCAAGCCGGAACGCACCGACCGCAAGGAACGCGACCAGAAATCCGATTCCCGCCGTCCCCGCCGCCCCGGTCAGGAAGGCGAAAACACGCCTGCTGAATCTGCCGAACCCGTCGTCGAAGTCTCCGCTGATTCCTCCGCAGATAAGTCCGACAAGCAGCGCGGCCGTAATCGTAATCGCAACGAACGTAAACCGGAAACGGCACCGTCCAAAGAGGCACGCGCCGAGTCCAAACCTGCAGCCCAACCTCAGCCCAAAGCTGTGGCCAAGCCGGTGGAAGACCAACCTCTGGCCGTCCAGAAGGTCTCTTATGAAAACGATGATACTCCCGTCATTGCCAGCGCTCCGCGCAAGAAGTTCGAGATCCGCAAGCAGGCCGATACCGACGCTGCCGATGCTCCCATCGCCATCGCCAAGGTCAGTGCCGATGCTGTAGCCGCGCCGACGTCCAAGCCCAAAAAGGAACCGACCCCCAAGGAGAAGAAGGGCCTCATCTCCCGTCTTATCGGCAGCTAACCGCACGTAAAATAAGGGGCCTTGGGGCCCCTTCCTAATTTGTAGGCAACCACGTACACATGCAGCCCACCCAACCCTTGCATGGCCTTATGCGCTGTCGTAACTTATTTCTAACAACAAAAGGTTGCACCCCATGAACTACTGGCAAACCTGGCTGCAAATATTCAGCCAAACTCAAAGCACGGCGGCCAATAACGCAGCGGCTTTCAACACACAGATTTCCAAGAATTTTACCGGCCAGTATGCCGCTCAATGGCAGCAGGCCTGCCAGCAATGGCAAAGCAGTATGGAAGGCGCCTGGACCTCTCCCGCATCTTTCTGGCAAGCCGTCGCCAGCATTCAGTCTGCACGCACGCGCTTCATTGCCGAGTTCTGCCAGCAGCAACCGCAATACCTCGCACAACTGTTCCAATGCACCAGTTACCCGCAATTGGTAGAATGCCTGTCCCGCTGGAACGGCCACACGCTTACCTCAATCACCAACCTCAATATGGTTACGCAGGCGCAGCACTCCAACCTGATGCGTGAATGGAAGCACGATATGCCTTGGGCCTCCAATCCCAAAGCTCTCGCCAATATGTGGAACGCCAACAACTTCTGGAAGTCCACTGCCGCCGCCTCTCCTAGCTTCAACAATTTCGGGAATAACTCCACCCCAAAGTCTCAGGCTAGCGCCAGCAGCGCTAGCTCTTCGCAATCTGGTTCTCAAAGCACGGGCTCCGCGCAAACCAGTTCCGTAGCTACTAGCACCCAACAAACTGCCAGTGCCACGGCTCAACCCTCGGCAGCCAGCCATTCCACAATGACTCCCGTCAGCCAGCAAACGGCCGGTAACGCAAACTCATCCATCACTGCACACATTACGGTACCTGCTCCCGCTCCCGTGGCAGCCCAACCCATACCCTCCGCTCAGCCTGAGCAATTCAACCTCGTCAGCAGCACAAGCACCCAAACCGCTGCCGCACAAGGCGCCATCAGCAGCACCGCCAATTCGGTCATGCGCACCTCCACCGGCAGCACTATTGCCGCAGCTGCTGCCCGCCGTTCGGTTGTTGCCCGTCGTAACTCCAACACCCGCCGCCGCGCCAGCCGCTAAGGCACTACCGGAATGAACCTCTTCAAAAGCCGCTTGCCAATCCTTCGTTGGCAGGCGGCTTTTCTCACATTCCTCATCCCATTCACGGCCCACGCCCAGCAAATGGTGCTGGATGAAGAATTTACCCAAGCCGCTAACACCCTCACTAATCCGTTGCGCGCCAATCTTGCCCCGCAAATTCCGGTGCATTTTGTCATTATTAACGATCCCTCCATCAACGCCTTCGTCACAGCTGAAAACATTGTCTACGTCCATTCCGGCTTGGTCGCCAAAGCTCGCACTGCGGCCGAACTTCAAGGCGTGTTGGCTCACGAACTCGGTCACATCGCCGCCAGCCACCTGTTCCAGGGCGAAGTCAACGCCAAGCAAGCCACTATTGGTGCACTGGCTGGTGCCGCTCTCGGCATCGGCGCCGCCGTGGCAGGCGCTCCCCAGGCCGCGACTGCCTTGGCCCTCGGGGGTCAGGCCGGAGCCCTCCAGATGTACATGGCCCACACCCGCACGCAGGAGGCCGAAGCCGATAAACACGCCATCAACGCTCTTCACAGCGCGGGCCTCAGCGCGCAAGGCATGGTGGATATGTTCACCACCCTCCGTACCGAATCTCAGCTCTCCTACGATGCTCCCCCGCCATGGCTCGTCACCCACCCCTTGCCGCCGGAACGCTTGGCCAACCTCACCGAAGCCGTGAGCACGGAAACCGTCGCCATGAAAACCGGCCTAGCCAAGTCCGAAAAAACCATCGACTTCGCCCGCCTGCAAGCCAAGGTTATGGCGCTCACCAGCACGCCTGCCAGTGTCTTGCGTAAATATGGCAATGGAATTGACGATACTTCCCGCTACGCCCGCGCCCTCGCCTATTTTGCACAAGGCAAACTCGATTTCGCCTCGTCCAATCTCGCTCCCCTCCTCAAATCCAGCCCGAATGATGCCTTCTATCAGGAACTGGAAGCCAAAATCGCCCTCGCCCATTCCGATCTCGGTTCGGCCAACCGCATTCTCACGGCAGTAACAGCAGACCATCCCGATGACCTCCTTATCCAGTATCAACTCGCCGAGGTTCTCCGCAATCAGGAGGATTACCAAGGCGCCCTCACCCGTTACGAGCGTATCACCCGTGCCTGGCCGGAATGGACCGACCCATGGCTCGGCCTCGGCCTTGTCTTTGGTAACCTTGGCCGACTGCCGGAAAGCCACCTCGCCCGCGCCCAAGGCTTTTTAGTGGCGCCGGATAGGGAAGCCGCCAAGCAATCCCTCGCCCTCGCGCGCCAGTACCTCACCAAAACGCCGAATCCCAACCTCACCGACTGGGCAAACACGCTGCAGGCCCGCTTCGACGCTCTCAAATAAGCCACAGAAATAAGCCGCCACCATGTTCCCCGCTACCTCCCCACGTCCGATTATGCTATAAAACCGCCATGCCACCGCGCCAGCCACTCAAACTTACGCCCAAGGCTCCAGCCAAGCGCGCTGCGCGCAAGCCTATGTCTCTGTCGGATGCCCTGCCCCAGATCTCTGCGGATATCGCCGCTGCCAACCCGCAATCAGCCAAATCAATGGCCAAACGGAGTGGTTTTAGCCCTTATCCAGACCTTACCATGGCCGTGGAAATGCTCGATAAACGTGCCGCAAATCTCACTGATGGCGAACGTAAGACATTGATTTTGAAGTGGCGCGAGTCCCTTTATAAGCTGAACGAAGAGATGCAAAAGCTCCATAAGCTTGAAATTCTGGCAAATCGCCTTATAACTCCCAAGTTATAAGCAAATAGAGTATACCCCTAAGTCTTAATATTAGTTGAAACGAGAACCCGATATGACCGATACGCCTAAAAAGCCTGCAAATTCTGTTGATATGAAGCAGCTCACCGAACTCGCCAAGTGGCTCGAAACCACAGGGCTTGAGGAAGTTGAAATCGAGTCCAACGGTACTCGCCTGCGCCTGCGCAAGCCCGGTAGCGCCGTCACCGTCAGTCATGCAGCACCGGCTGCGGCCCCTGCCGCTGTTCCTAGCCCCCTTAAACCGGAACCCAGCGTCGAAGCCGCCTCTCACTTCAAATCCCCCATGGTCGGCACCTTCTACCGCGCCACCAGCCCGGATGCCGCCCCACTGGTCAAGGAAGGCGATACCGTCTCCGTCGGCCAACCGCTCGCCATTATCGAGGCTATGAAGACCATGAACCAGATCGAATCCGACCGCGCCGGCACTGTCACCAAGGTTCTGGTCACCAATGCACAGGCTGTCGAATACGGCCAGCCGCTGTTCATCATTCAGTAGCGCATCCGGTAACTCATTATGTTTACTAAAATTTTAATAGCTAACCGTGGCGAAATTGCGGTCCGCATCCACCGCACCTGCCGGGAAATGGGCATCGCCACCGTGGCCGTCCACTCGGAGGCCGACGCATCCGCCCTCCACGTCAAACTGGCGTCCGAAAGCGTCTGTATCGGCGGCAACTCCGCCAAGGATAGCTACCTGAACATCCCGCGTATCCTCAGCGCGGCGGAAGTCACCGACGCCGAAGCCATCCACCCCGGCTACGGCTTCTTGGCTGAAAATCCCAAGTTTGCCGAAATCTGCACCAAACTCGGCTTCACCTTCATCGGCCCTAGCGCCGAGCACATGCGCATCATGGGCGATAAGATCGAGGCCATCCGTACCGTTAAACAGTTCGGCCTGCCCACCATTCCCGGCTCAGGCGGCGCCCTGTCGGAAATCGAGGAAGCTCTGGAAGTGGCCGAGCGCATCGGCTACCCCGTCATCGTCAAGGCCGCAGCCGGCGGCGGCGGCAAGGGCATGAAGGTCGCCCACACTTCCCAGGCCCTGCGCCAGGCATTGCACATCGCCATGAGCGAGGCCCAGGCCAACTTCGGCGATAACCGCGTCTACCTCGAGAAATTCCTCGAAGTCCCCCGCCACATCGAGGTTCAGGTTCTCTGCGACAGCCACGGCAACGTCAGCATTCTGGGAGAGCGCGATTGCTCGCTCCAGCGCCGCCACCAGAAGATTATCGAAGAAACCCCCTCACCTGCCGTCAACGATGCCCAGCGCGAAGCCCTCTTCGCCAAGGTCGCCAAGGCCTGCCAGCAAATGGGTTATTTGGGCGCTGGCACCTTCGAGTTCCTGTACGAAAACGGCGAGTTCTATTTCATCGAAATGAACACCCGCCTGCAGGTGGAACACCCTGTCACCGAAATGGTCACCGGTATCGATATTGTAGCGGAGCAAATCCGTGTCGCTGCAGGCCTGCCGCTCCGCCACCCCATGCACGTCGTCACACCCCGCGGCCATAGCATCGAGTGCCGGATCAACGCCGAAGACCCTGAAAAATTCATCCCCTCCCCCGGCAAGATCACCGAGTACTTCGCCCCCGGCGGCCCCGGTGTCCGCGTGGATAGCGGCCTCTATCCCGGCTACGTCGTACCTCCCTACTACGATGCCACCGTCGGCAAACTCATCGTCCACGGCGCCACGCGGGAAGAAGCCGTTGCGCGTCTCAAGCGCGCTCTGGAGGAATTCGTGGTCGGCGGCATCAAAACCAACATTCCGCTCCACCGTAAACTGGTTGCCACCAACGCCTTCCTCAAAGGCGATTACACCATCCATAGTCTGGAGCACTTCCTCACCACCGGTCGCCTCTAGGTAGCCAACAAAAAAAGCCTCCCGCAAGGGAGGTTCTTTTTTTAAATATCGCTACAAAAGCAAACGGGCTCTCCAAAAGGAGAGCCCGCCGCATTCGCAAAAAGAAAAGGATCGTCGAAACGATTAGTTGTTGTCGGAGTTGACGAGCTTCGTCGTACCGCCGGCAACCGCACCGACAACTGTCTGGCTGGCGATCGACTTCGTGTTGAGGCTGATGGTCGTATCACCATCGGCGCCGACGCCGAAGACACCGAACGAACCCTGCTGCTCGGCCGAGGCCGAAACGCCGCCGTTCAGAGTGGACTTGTTCAGATCGAGCGTGCCGTTGACATTGCCGGACGTAACCGCTTCGGTCTTCTGCACGAGCTTCAGGTTGTCCTGGTTGACGCCGAGGACGTCATTGGTGCCCGAGGTGCCCAGAACCGACTGACGGACTTCCGACTGGTTGAGCTTCGTGTCGTAGACCGAAACCTTGCCGTTGGTGTCGCGTTCCATCTTGGCATAAACCGAGGTGTAGATGTCGTTCTGCTTCGGTGCCGGAGCCGGAGAATGGGAACCGCCGGCGAGAACCGAGGTTGCCAGAGCTGCGAAAGCGATAGCCGAAACGATAAGCGTCTTCATGGTAGTCTCCTTGGTTGTGCCCCCATTGGGCGAGTCATCCACTTTCGTAGTGGAATTCAAGAGTCTTCCGTCAGGTTACACACCCGACGAAAGAAATTTCTGAACCTTGGTCCCGCAAGTAGCGGGAGAACCGGGAAGTTTGCCTGCAAGATCAGCCACAGCCGAGTAAACCATAGGTTTAATCATCGTCTGCATTTCCGAACGCACGGCTTCTTCAACATCAGCGCTGGCAAGACTTTTCATCTTGCCACCAAACATGATCTTCGCTGCGAACAGCTTGATTTCCGTCTGGACGAACTGGTGCTTGACCGAAGTGGTGTACGGAATGCCAGTGGTGGTGCCGTCCGTCAGCTGGAGATCCATAACGATCTCCCAACGCTGCTGGCTTGGCCCACCGCCTACACCGTAAAGAACATATTGCTGGACCGATGCGGCAAGCGCATCGACGCCGGAAATCGTTCCGTTCAGGTAGTAGTTGGCTTTCAGTGCCTTGGGTCTGTCACGCAGTTCTCCAACAGCTTCCTGCTGCATCGTGTCCATCAACCATTTTTCGCGGTTGATGGGCATGATGTGCGATTTCTCGCTCATCAACATATTCACTGCGGCCGAAGCCGAGCTCGCGCTGTTGGTGGGCATCATCGGGCCGGTGCCTTCGTCGCCGTAGGTCGCCTTGTTCGACTGATCCAGTATCTGCGTAATCGCAATATTGGTCTGTCTGGCCTCAGGTCCCCATTGGGAATTGGCATAGCAGGCAAGCAACGCCTCTTCCTTGGGGAAGCTCGCATACTGGGTATGCGGGCTGGGCCCGGCAGGAAGGTAAGCCGTCGGCTTGGCCAGGCTGGTGCAGCCCGAGAGAACAAGCATGACGCCCAATACTAAAAGAATGATCTTCTTCATGGTCGTAATCCTTATTTGCTGAGGCTGCTGCCTACGTTGCCGGAGACATTGCACTTGTTGCTTTTGCTGATGGAGCTCTTGGGAGAGCCGCTGACGTTGTCATAGACCGAACTGGTCGTATCGTAGATGATACAGCCTGCCGTCGTAGTGGACGTGTTGTTGACGATCGTCGTGTCACCAAGGCTTTCGCCTTTGCGCAGCAACTCGTTGCGCCGCGCCATTTCCTGCACTTCTGCCGAAAGGGGGTTCCCGACCGGCGAACCGGTCAAACGTTTGCCTGCCGAACTCCAGTTAAGAGAGTCAGCCTGTGCCTGTCCAGCAATGGCTGTCATAGCAACCAAAGCTCCAATAATGAGAAATTTCATGGAGACTCTCCATAATAAAGGCCGCAAAGCCTCGTGAAGTGATAACGCCGGTCAAACCGGAGTATGGCGAAATTCTGGGAGATTCACGGGCAAGCCCGCAGTTCGATGCGGTGTGTATACGCTTTAAAAATACCTGTCAACACCCAAATCACAAAATATATACAACCTGTAAGGTGCCCACTATATAATGTGTCCAAAATGCAGCCCGACACCGGTTCAACACGCTTAATTCGCATTTTCCCACTTTTTCAGACAACCACCGTTTGCCCAATTCCTCATCACCGGATACACTGCGATCCATGATGAAACTCCTTTACAGTGCTGAAGCTATTGCCGGTCGCGTCAACGATATCGGCGACGCCCTCAACAAGTCATTCGCGTCCAACATTGCCGGTAACAAAACCATCCACACGGTTATTACCATGAACGGCGCGGCCATGTTCGCCACCGACCTTGTCCGCCGTATCCAGTCCCAGCAGATCCTGCACTTCACCGGTGGTAGCTACTTCAAGGGCGCCATCAAGCAGGAAGTCGCCATGAACCCTGAAACGCTTCCCACCAATTTCAACCAGGCCCCGGTCCTGATTATCGAGGACATCCTCGACAGCGGCAACGGCCTCCGCCAATTGCGCCAGATTCTCTCCGACCGCGGCGCCGGCCCCATCACCGTTGTCAGCCTGTTCAAGCGTATCGGTAGCCCTGCTGTGGCAGACCACACCGCCTTCTCACTCCCCAAGGAGCTCTTTGTCGTCGGCTACGGTCTCGACATGGACGGCCGCTACCGCGAGTTACCCTCCATCTATACTTTCGAGAACACTGTCATGTCCGGCCCTTCCGGCCAGTGCTAATCCGCGGTTGTTAAAAAAGGAGCCCTCGGGCTCCTTTTTATGGGTCAGTATTAGTACTGCCCCGAATCCATCATCTTATGAAGATCTTGCTGACCATCTTCTGTCGGCCCGGCTTGCGGCTCAACATTGGCCGGTGCCGCCGGAGATTCCGTATCAGCCGGAGCCTCTGCCGCAGGCGCGGCAGGTTCAGTTATGGGTGAGGCCGTTTCAGCCGGAGCCGCATTCTTGTCAACACCCGGCACGTAGTACGGATCCTTACCGGCACTGCTGTCTTCATCGGTCACCGAGACGTCATTCGGCGTTTCGGTATCGCCAACCGGCGCAGTGTCCAGTACAGGCGCGCTCCCGCTGGCTTTAATTACCTGGCGTGCCTTCACACCGCAACCTTGCAACTGAATGTCATAACGCGGGTGGTCCAGTGTGGAAATCTCAGGGTAGGTATTGAACATCCAACCGCTGAACCATGGAGTGGAACGGCTGCCCTCGGCTCCTTCGGTCACATCAAGCCAAGCCACGTCCTGCCCCAGCACACCGGCGTAGTCGGGCATGCATTTGGTCAGCTTCACCACAACACTGCCCATGGTTTGCGGCTCACCGCTGGTCAAAACCAATACTTGGCGACGGTTATTCTGTTTATCCAGCAGCGTTACACGGGCACTCTTGTCATTGCTGGCAGCAGGTACCACTGCCGTGGTGCTTACAGTGGTGGTGGAAACCTCTTTCCCCATCACCTTGTCGGCAAGCTTGCCTGCCGCTTTCGTCAAATCTTTCATCTGTGCATCTGCAGGCAATGCCATCAGGCTGCTTGCAACCGTTACTCCAACCAAACCCCATATGCCCGGATGTCTCAACGCACCACCTCATCTTGAAGAATATCCCGAATCGCCGAAAGCTCGGCAATCACTGCCTGTGGCGTCATTTGCTGAACCAGCGCCTTCAGTTCGCGCGGCTTGGTCTGCTTCAATGCAGCCTGAACACCCCGGATCGTATAGCCGTCGCGGTAAAGCAACTGCTGGATATACTTCAGCAGCGCCACATCTTCAGGCTTGTAAAAACGCCGGCCACCGCTTTGCTTGGTCGGCTTCAGTTGTACGAACTTGCTTTCCCAGAAACGCAGCACGTGCGTCGCAACGCCAAGCTCGGCGGCAACTTCGGCAATGGTGCGGTAGGCGTTGTCGCTTTTCGCAACAACTTTGGCAGCTGGCGGCGGGGCTTTAACACGCCCGGCCTTCAGGCCTTCAGGCAAGTTCACCTTGGTTCCTGAAAAGGAAGAATCGCTCATGGTATAAAAAATCCTTCCAGTTCAGTTTCAAAACCTCGGTTGATAAGTCGGATTATTTCTTACCGTTCATGCGGTCCTTCAGGATGTGGCTGGCACGGAAGCTCAGCACTTTGCGCGGTGCGATCGGCACTTCAACGCCGGTCTTGGGGTTGCGGCCAATGCGCTGGCGCTTGGCACGTACGCTAAAGTTCCCAAAGGTGGAAAGCTTCAGCGTTTCGCCCTTTTCCAGAACCTTGCACAGCTCTTCAATCACCTGGTCAACCAGGTCTTGTGCAGCCTTACGCGTCAAACCTACCTCATGATAAACAGCTTCAGCCAAGTCCATCCGTGTAACAGTTTTGCCGGTCATAATCTGCTCCCCCTCTATATTCACTACTTATTAATAACTTTATATAACGATCTTCTTAACTCGAAAATGATAAGGCCCAACCTAGCGGTGGGTGGGGGCCCCGTCAAGCATCCGGCCGGATATTTTAAAGGCGTAATCGTTCACTTTTTCACCCTTATTTTCAGCCATTTTCACAATTTGCCATTGCATCCGGATTTTCGCCTTTAACCCACAATGCCGCTCTGGCAGGGCATTAACCCCCTCAAGCGTTAAACGGTTCCGTAAGTGTTCTCAACCTTGTCATAAACTTACACATTATATGTTTGTTATTAAACCACCCACATATCTACCATTTTACAACGGCACCACTCCACGCAAACCCGGCACCAAAAGCCTGTAACATGATAATGTTACCCGGTTTGATCCTTCCATCCCGCACAGCAACGTCCAGTGCTAGCGGAATCGTCGCGGCACTCGTGTTGGCGTGCTGGTCAACGGTCACAACCACCTTGTCCATCGGCAGGCCCAAACTCTGTGCCGCAGCTTCAATGATCCGCACGTTGGCCTGATGCGGCACCATCCAGTCCACATCGGCAAGCTGAAGTCCCGCTTCATCCAGCAACTTGGTCGCCTCGCTCACGCTGCCCATCTGGCGCACGGCATGCTTGTAAACCTCACGACCGTTCATGATCACCGTCCCGGCAACCCGCCCACGAGCCACCCCGCCGCTGCTTTGGAGTTGCGGCGCACAGGTGCCGTCAGCACCCATGTCGATGGAAAGCACGCCTGCATCACCATCCTGCTTTTGCAGAACCACGGCCCCTGCCCCATCGCCAAACAGCACGCTGGTCGTCCGGTCGTTCCAGTCCATCAGGTTGCTGAAGGTCTCGGCCCCCACCACGATCCCGTACTCGGCCTTGCTCGTCAGCATCAGGCCGCGTGCTACGGCCAGCCCGTGCACAAAGCCGCTGCAGGCCGCATTCACGTCCAGCACCACGCAACCATGCGCCAATCCCAGATCGCCATGCACAAGGGCGGCTACACTCGGAAAAGTCAGGTCAGGAGTACACGTCGCCACCACCAGCACGCCAATCTTGTCAGCGCTCACGCCTGCTGCCGCCAAAGCCTTGGCCACCGCATCGCGCGCCAGCGTAAAGGTCGTCTCACCCTCACCTACCATGTACCGCTGCGCAATGCCGGTACGCTCCTTGATCCATGTGTCGGAGGATTCGATCCCCTTGGCCGAAATCAGCTCTTCATTGGTCCATGCCTTGGCCGGCAATGCCGCCCCCGTTCCGATAATACGTACATTCATGCTCATAAAAGCCTTGTGCCATATTTTCGAACTAAATGCAAAAAGGCTCCCCGTCGGGGAGCCTTAAATCGTGCCGGGCTTACTCAGCGTCGGAAGAATCAACAGCTTCTGCGCGAACGCGGGGCTGGCGAACCTGAACGCCGTTGAACCACATGGAGCCGTCGGCCTCGCGGGTAGCGTGGTGACGCAGTACGAGGGTACCGGTGTCCGGGCTTTCCTTGTAGCTACCGCTGTTGGCCTTGGCGTGGCGTTGCTGACGCATACCCTTGCGGCTGGGGCTGGTTTTACGCTTTGGAACGGGCATGTCCGGTTCTCCTTGATAAATTTATAGGCCAAACAGGTATCAGAACCTATGGCAACGCGCCCTCATAACGCACTTACCGCCCTACCGCAAGCCCTTTTTCGTACCCTAGGCTGCCTTTTTCCGGCCTTCCACACCCAGCTTGGCCTTAAGCGGAGCGACCAGCTCCTTGCCAACCCCGTGCTCTGCCAGCGCAGCCGCCAATCCGTCCCAGTCCTGCGCATCCATCAGGGTCATGTAACGGCGCACACGGCCGTGCAGGGCGGCGGCATACTTCCGCACATGCACGCCCACTTTCATGTCACCCACGCCCCCTTCCCGCAAACCAATCTCCAGCCGGTCCACCATTCCCTCCAGCACCAGCTTGGCCGCTGCCTCATCCTTGTCCAGCAACGCGGCTGCCGCCCACGGGCACATATATTCAAATTTCGCCTGCCGTTCCGGTTCTTTGGTGCTGTCACCGCCAAAAATCTTGGGGCTGGCCTTGGCTGCGTCCGCAAAAATACTGTTCACAACATCAGTTGCACCGCTTCGGCGCTTGCCGTAATGTTTCAACCAATGAAAAAACAAATGTCTCACTCCGGGCCCTTCTCTGTAAATGTCCGTCTCATGGGTTTGCTGGCGCTTGTCGCCTCTGCTGTAGTTATCACCGCATGCTCCCAAACCGTCAACACCCGTGGCCAGGTCATCCTGCCCTCACGTCTCGCCCAAATTCAGGTCGGCCAAAGCTCGCGTCAGGATGTCCTCCAGCTCCTCGGCTCACCTAGTGCCCAAGGTACCCTCAACGACAACCGCTGGTATTATGTCACCTCCACCGTCGCCACCACGGCCTTCAGTCCCTATAACCTGAAGTCCCGTGAGGTCGTGGTCATCGATTTCGACCCCACCACCGACAAGGTCGCCTCCCTCACCCAAAAGGATGCCGCCGACGGCAAGGAAGTCGACCCCGTCCGCACCACCACCGCCACGCACGGCCAGTCCATGGGCATCATCGACCAGTTCGTCGGTAACCTCGGCGGGCTTATCGGCAAAAAATAATGCCGGAAACCCTGCGTTCCATTCCCCCCTCTAAATCCAGCCAGTCTGGAGCCATGTTCGGGCTAGACGCTCGTTTAGCCATGATGATCTTCGGCATCCTCGCCACCGTCGCGGGCTACGTCGCCTTCGGCCGTATTGCCATCGCCAAGAATGCTGCCGTCATCAAGGAGGTCAACGCCTTCACCGAAGGCCTGACCAACTACCAGACCGACATGGGCACTTTCTACCTCTTCACGCTCAACAAGCCCGCCAACGACGATTCCAGTCTCGACGACATCACAGCGCTCTGGAACCGCGACATGGTCAAGGAAGGCTTCCGCAATTTCTGGCACGGTCCCTACGTCACATTCACCTCGCGCAAAAGCCGCACTTATGGCAACTGGTCGATTTTCTACGCGCAGGGAGACCGCAAGAACTACTGCACGACGGATTCCGACTGCTTCATCTGGCTCAGCCTCTCGCAGGTTCCCGCCAAAACGTGGGACGAGATCAACACCTATTACGATGAAGCCAGTGGCTCCGCCAAGGAACCCAAGGGAGAGGCCATCACCAGCGGCCGCGTCCAGTCGGATGGCGATACCGATCCCCGCACCCTCATCGTCCGCACGATTGAAAGACCCGTCCAATGAAAAACCTGCATAAGCTCCTCAACGACCAGTCCGGCGCACTATTTGGATTAGACGCCCGTATCGCCTTGGTTATTTTCAGCGTCCTCTCCGTCGTTGCAGGCGTCGCCGTGGTCGTGAACATCGACTCCACCCGCGGGCAAGTCTTGGCTACCGAACTTGCCGACACCGGCCACGCCATCGAGAACTATCATACCGACCTCAAAACCGACATTTTCCTCTCCCTCACCACGCCTTCCGGCAAAAATGCCTTCCAGGCGCTCTACGACAATGCCGTGATTCAGGAAACCGACAACCTCCGTGCCCGCTGGAACGGCCCCTACATCAAGTACACCAGCAACATCAACGCCCGCTATGGGGAAATGCTGCTCACCAAGGCGGGCGAGGACCATAACCAGACCTGTGCCAGCGAAGACCTCTGCTACCTCTACCTCGTCTACAGTCAGGTCAAACCCGGTATCGCGACCGATGCCAACAAGGTCCTCGACGGCGAAAATGAAAAGTCGCCGGACAAGGAAGGCCGCCTGCAATGGACACCCACTGCCGACAACGCCGTCACCATCTACTACCGCGCCGCCCGCGCCCTCTCGCCCAATATGGATTTCTAGATACGGCCATGCGCCTGCCTGTCCTGCTCCTTGCCAGCCTCTTCATCATGAACGCTGTACAGGCGCAGGATTGCGTCATCCTCCTCCACGGTATCGCCCGCTCGGAAAACTCCCTTTCCTCTCTCCAGAAATCACTGGAAGCAGCAGGCTACCAAGCCAAAAGCTTTCCCTACCCGGACCGCACCGAATCCCTCGCCGAGATTACAACCGCCCTTTATACCCCCCTCACCACCTACGCCACACAATGCCAAGGTAAAGTCCATGTTGTCACGCACTCCATGGGCGGCCTCGTCGCCCGCGCCTATCTTCATCAATACCGCCCCGCCAACCTCGGTCGCGTTGTCATGCTCGCACCACCCAATCAGGGCAGCGAGGTTGCGGATTTTCTGCAAAACAACCGCTTCTACAAATCCTTCTTCGGCCCGGCGGGCCAACAACTCACCACGTCACCTACGGTCTCCCTCACCACCATTCTCGGCACACCCAATTACCCCCTCGGCATCATCGCCGGCACCAGCTCCGCCAACCCGCCCACCTCATGGTTCCTGCTACCGGGAGCCGACGACGGCGCGGTCACCGTCTCCCGCACCCAACTACCCCAGCAGACGGACTTCATCGCCCTCCCCGTCACCCATACGTTCATGATGAATAATGCGGACGTCCAATCCCAAACTCTGACCTTCCTCAAAACCGGGCACTTTACCCACTAACCCAAAAAAGGAGGCCTCAGCCTCCTTTCCTCCCTACATCAGGTCCCTACATCAGGGTCACGTGATGAACATCGATCTTCACGTGCCGCTTGAAGGTGCTCCAGTCAATCTTCCCATCGATCCGCACCATCTGCCCTACAGCCATGCCTTCAGGCATCTTTTTCTTGTCGATTTCCACTTCGATCACACCGGTACGGTCGGTAAAGGCATAAGTATCCTTGCTCACCTTCGCTCCAATGGTTCCCACCAGCGTTACATCAGCACCGTTCTTGGGGCTGGCCATAATCGTCTGCACGGTGTGCGTGGCAATCGTGGAAGCAGGGGTAACGGTCTCTTCAGTCACGCGGGCATGCGTCACTGTCTCTTCACCGTTGTCACGCGTCACAACCGACGTCGTGGTTTTCTGGATAACGGCATCCTGTGCCGCTGCAACGGTTGCAAAGCCTGCGGTAGCCAAGGCTGCCAAAGTAAAGATGTTGGTCATGTTCTTCATAGGTATGTTCCTTTAATCAGTTCACATAGCCAACTCCCTCACCGCCGCTCTGTTCCGTCTCAAAGTCCCCACCTGTAAGCCGCTTGCAAAAAAGAAGGGCCGCAGCCCTTCTTTTGAATGGGATTCAATTAACCCCGAATCTTCTTCGCCACTGAATCCAGCGATTTATTCAGGTAACTCACCTCATCCGGCGTCACGAATGCTTTGGAGATATTCAGGTACTCATTCACCAGCACCGCCACCGGCACATCGGGGTTGGAGGTCAATTCAGCCGCCCCCGCCCACGCCAGTGCGCGCAGCACGGGGTCAACCCGGGTCCATTCCCAGCCTTCCTGCAACTCGGCTTCCAGCATCGCCTTGTAACGCTCAGCGCCCTCACCGGCCTCGATCATGATCGCCCGGAACATCTTCTTGTCCGCCTTGCGCTTACCTAAACGGGCCTCAAATTCTTCCGCCACGTCACGGGCGTCCTTGGGCATCACTATGGCCTGATACAACCCCTGCACTGCGCACAACCGTGCCTCGGTCCGGCTGTCACCGGTCAAACCCTTGTTCTCTGCCGGAAAAGCATCCTCGCCGTTTTCCCAGTCAAACTCGCTCACGAATTCAGTCAAAATATTACCCGCCAATATTACTAAGGTTAGCCACTAATTATGGATCAACGAGATCACGTCATCCGGTCCCGTAAATTCCTGATAGACGCTCGCATAGCGCAGATATCCGATAAAGTCGACGCCTTTCAGCGAAACCAGCGCCGCATCGCCCACTTCCTTGCTGGCAACCTCGCTGCGACCGTTCTCGGTCAGCATGTGTTCAATGTCGCTGGCCATCTGGGCAATTTGCTGCTGGGTAACCGGCCGCTTCCGCAATGCGGTCAGCAAACTTTTCATCAGTTTTTCGCGGTCAAAAAGCTCTTTGCGCCCGTCGCGCTTCACCACAACCACCTGCTGGACCTGAAAACGCTCGAACGTCGTAAACCGGCGTCCACACTGAGGGCATTCGCGCCGACGGCGGATCGTGCGCCCGTCATCGGAAGGACGACTATCCTTCACCTGCGTATCATCATGGCTACAAAAGGGGCACTTCATAGACTATATGTGGTTGAGATTCCCGCAAAAGTCCAGTCCCCACCCCCAAATATCGCCTCAAAACCCGCTCCGCTGCGTCTTTACGGCACCAGCCGCATCTATGGTGAAAACAACAAAACCCCGCCTTCCAGCGGGGTTTGTCGTTAGGTCAGGGCTACATCGCCCCTGCATGAGCCGAGTAATGCACTCCATAATACGCCCATTCATAATAGGCGGAAGCTACGTGCGTCGGCTCATCGTCAAGGCAGTCGTCCGTACCCAGACGCGAAAGCAGCTTTTCCATGGCCGGTCCGCGGACCTCACTCATCAGCACGGTGTCGTGCGGACGGGATTTTACCAAGTCCTGCCGTTCTTCATCGCTTTTGTCGGCCATGAAGGCTTTCACGCCATCGCAGTCATTTCGGGCAACAAGCTGCCAGAATTGCCTGCTCAGGCTTTCTTCGCGATTACCCGCAATTTTGGTAGATTCTACCGTATTCATCCCAAATCTCCTCCAGATGCTAAAAGTTCAATGCAGTCATGTGGTTCGTAAAGTGGCGCAACCTATCGGCAGCCCCAGCCTTTGTAAAGGAATAACGTACTACCATCGGTTGCGTTCCACCTTGCGCAGTATACATTAAGCTTTACCCGATTCCCGTTATCGCTTATGGTCCCGCCGCATTCGGCACATCTCCAAAGGACAACTTACCATGGAAAGACAGCCCAAAAAGTTCATCGTTCCCATCTCCGACATCTATGCAACCCGCAAGGTTCTCGACGACCATGCCATCACCGGCGTGATCTGGCTCCTCTCCAGCTGGAATCCCCAGTTGAAGAACTTCCCCCGCAAGCTGGTTCACGAGCTCGACCCCGAGCAGTACACCGAGCACGGCAGCGGTGCATGGGATGCCCGTCGCCGCCACAAGTCGCTCTGCGTCCTGTCGGAACACGATCGCATCCCGCCCAACTGGGCCTCGGATGCCACCGACGAACACCTCCGCCCGGTGCTCACCCTCTCCACCCTGCTGGACGGCTCGCCCAAGGGCATGCTCAAGCTCCGCGACCTCGTCACCAAGGGCATGAAAGGCCACGATCACGCCCCCTACTACGAGCATCAGGAGTTCGAGGACGTCGAGTTCATCCCCGGCACCATGGAGGAAATGACCGACGAGGAATACAAGAACCGCTACCAGCGCTTCCCGTAACGCCTGCCCTCGCGGCATCACGAAAAGAGCCCGGCCATCAAGGCCGGGCTTTCTGCGTTCCAAGTCTAGGAGTAAATCGGGAACCGGTCGCAAAGCGCTTCCACTTCCCCCCTCACCTTCACGATCACATCTTCAGCTTTGCCATCACGAACAGCCGCCAGCACCTCACCGATCCAGGTCCCGATCTGCTTGAATTCAGCCTCGCCAAACCCACGCGTCGTGCCAGCGGCACTGCCAACCCGGATGCCGGACGTCTTGGAAGGCGACTGGTCATCATAAGGCACCATATTCTTATTCGTGGTCAAACCGGCCTCTTCCAAAGCTTTCTCAGCCACGTCACCTGTCAAACCATAAGGACGCAGGTCAACAACCAGCAGGTGGTTATCGGTCCCGCCGCTCACCATCCGCAGGCCGGCGGCCGTCATCGCTTCACCCATCACACGGCAGTTGGTTACCACATTGGCAATGTATTGCTTGAATTCCGGACGCAGCGCCTCACCAAAAGCCACCGCCTTACCCGCGATCACATGCATCAGCGGGCCACCCTGAAGACCGGGGAAAACCGCGCTGTTGAACTTCTTACCGAGATCGGAATTGTTGGTCATGATCATCCCGCCACGTGGCCCGCGCAGCGTCTTGTGCGTCGTCGTCGTCACCACGTCGGCGTAGGGCAGCGGGCTCGGGTGCGCACCGGTCGCAACAAGGCCTGCAATGTGCGCGATGTCGGCCATGAAGTAAGCCCCAACATCCTTGGCGATCTTCGCCATCCGCGCAAAATCGATAACACGCGGATAGGCACTCGCCCCGGCGGTAATGATCTTCGGCTTCAGCTCCTTGGCCTTGGCTTCCAGTCCTTCGTAGTCGATCGTCTCATCATCCTTCAGCAGGCCGTAAAACTCGGCATGGAACCACTTGCCGCTCATGTTCACCGGGCTGCCGTGGGTCAGGTGCCCGCCTTGGTCAAGGCGCAGGCCCAGCAACGTATCACCGGGCTGCAACAGCGCCAGAAACACCGCTTGGTTGGCCTGAGACCCGCTATGCGGCTGCACGTTCACATACTCACAACCAAACAGCGCCTTGGCCCGCTCGATCGCCAGCGTCTCAACCTCGTCAACCGCCCAGCAACCGCCGTAATATCGTTTGCCGGGGTATCCCTCGGCATACTTGTTGGTCATCACGTTGCCCTGCGCGTCCATCACCGCCTTGCTCACGTAGTTCTCGCTGGCGATCAGCTCAATACCCTTTTGCTGGCGTCCCAGTTCCTTCGCCGTAATGGCATGGACCAACGGGTCGCCAATCAACAAACCATCGTTAAAAAAATCCTGCATATCAAAAACTTTCCATCACATATTCAAGTAAAAAATCAATAAAAAACGTAGGTAGCCCTGCTACACTAAACCGCACACCCGCCAAAGGTTTCGCCAACCGACCAACAAGGCACTCCACTCAATATCTTAACCATGGCCTTAACCCTTTTTAACGTTCCAATTATGCCAGCAAACCACCGGATAATTCAATATGAACTTATCCAGATAGCCTTGAAAAACGCCAATTCCGCAAGCACGCCATAAGAAAGGGAGCCGCAGCTCCCTATCCACGTATCAAGCCCTACTTAATGACCTTGTAGAACCCTTTGATAGGCTTGTTGTCCGCATCCTTGGGTACGATCATCGGCCAGCGTCCCTTGTTGCTCATCGGCGAACAGTCTGTGTCACCGCCGTCCAGAATCCAGTCTCCATTCACCGCCACGATCCGGCTGGAATACGGGATCCCCACAAAATCGGTAGTAGGGGAATGCCCTACATACTGGTTAACCTTGGCCACTTTCTGTGTGCAGCTCAACTCCGCCGTCGGGTATAATATCTCATAGTGGTCAACGGTCTTGCCACCGGCAGTATCAACGCAAACTTTACCATCGGTAACTTGGCCATTCTTGCCGCAGGTTTCAATCCGCGTAATATCAGTCAGAAACGATGTCACATCGCCTTCAACCTTGGTGATACGTGTCGTCAGGTTGGTCACCAGTGCATTATCAATACATCCGTCCCCGTCCGCACCTGTTTTACTGGGCGCATAAAGTTTGTATTTCTCGTTACAGATAACAACCTGGTTCATGCGGGCATCCACGGCCGCGCTTCGTGCATTGGCATCGTTCACAAGGGTTTTCAGGCTACTCCAAGTCATTTGCAACTCAGTTGTCGATCCAGCCGTGCGCTCCTGTGCATGGGCAGCCCCACACAACACGGCTAGCAACGTACAACTCATCAGTAGATATCGGCAAACTCTCATGGCAGATCCCTTTTTTAACAAAGTACTATAGCAATTATCAAAAATCACGCTGACAAGCAGTTTATCAACCATCTAATCATACCCTTGGCATCCAAAAAACAACAAAAGCCCCACTAGGGCCATATCAATTCAAAATCAGCTTAATTCGAGCTAGGCAATGGTTTCCACACGCGCGCCGGTATCAGCCACATGCTCAGGTGCCGGGGCCGCAGCTTTCACCTCAACCCGCGGTGCAACAGCTACCGGAGTCGTCGTGATCAGCTGGCTGGAAGTCGCTGCAATCGCCTTCTGGAGGGATACCCCATGCCCTTGCGCAAGTTGCTCAAGGTGGCTTTTCAGGTTGGAGATCACGGCTGCTTGGCCGGTCCCGCCATTAGTCAGGTTCATCCCGTAAGCCCGCAAGGCTGTCATCATCGGCCAGCGCGGATACCCTTCGGTACCGCTATTGCGCAGGTAAATGCCCAGTCCTTCAACCTGGGTCAGCGCCTGGGTGCGCGCCGCGCCGGAAAGTCCGCTATCAATTTGTGCAACAGAGGCTATCAGCCCCGTGCGTTCAACATCGGTCAGCGTCGTGCTGCTCGCAATGTCACTAATCAGTGCCCGTGAATCCACCGGCACTGCAACAGCAGTGGCCGAAGCCGTCGTGGCTCCGGTTAGCTGGCTAAGCGCCCTAATATCCATATCCTTGTCTTCCTGACTCTCTCATTCCCGCCCCGCGATCCACTTCAACACTTTCCACGGTGTCATAAGTTTCATATCCATTGGGGCGGCCCTTTGCCATCCTGGCTAATTCTTATATTAAGCGACACGAACCCACCTGACAACCCCTCGTATACGTATCAATCACTTATCCACAGCCACTGATGCCCAAGAAACACACATTTCAGCTAGTTAGCCAAAAGGCGCCCGTAGGCGCCATTTTAGATGCTAAGCGAACGATACTAAAGCTTGGTAATATCTAGGCTCATGCCGCTCAACCGCTGGGAGATATCCCCGTACCCGCGCTCAATGCGTTCAATGTGCGTCAGTGTCGTCGTACCTTCTGCCAGCGCTGCCGCAATCACATAAGCCAAACCACCACGTAAATCAGGCACTTCCAGCGGATCAGCCAGCGCCGTCAGTGGTGTCGCGCCCATAATCAGCGCACTGTGGGCATGGCCCTTGTGCTGGAAACGGCAAGCCTCGCCAATGCACTCGGTGGAAAGCTGGATATTCGCCCCCATGCGGTTCAGCGCCGCTGTATAGCCCAAGCGGCTGTCATACACGGTTTCGTGAATGACACTCGTCCCCTGCGCCTGCGTCATCAGTACGGCAAACGGCTGCTGCCAGTCGGTGGAGAACCCTGGGTAAACGTCGGTTTCCAGCATGATCGGCTTCAGCGGCCCGGCGCGGAAGAACCGGATGCTCTGCGGCCCCACCCAGTCAAACCCGCCACCAACCTGCCGGTAATAGGCCAGGTAGTTGTTCAGGGTTTCAAGCTGGATACCGTGCACCGTCAAACTACCATTGGTCGCACACGCAAGGCTTGCCCAGCTGGCAGCCTCGATCCGGTCGCCCAGGCATTCCATGTGCGTGCCGCGCATCTTTTCAACGCCCTCGATCCGGATCTCCCGGTTCGGAGACAGGAAGATCACCGCGCCCATACCCCGCAGCATCGTGATCAGCGCCACGATTTCCGGCTCGATGGCCGCATTCGTGATCACACTGGTCCCGCGCGCCATCACGCTCAGGAAGAGGCAGGTCTCGGTCGCACCCACGCTCGGGTAGTTCAAGTTAAACTGCGTGCCCTTCAGCTTCTTCTTGGTCGTCGCGGCAAGGTGCTCGCGGTCAACTTCAATTTCACCGCCAAAGGCTTCAACTGCAGCTTCATGAATGTCCACCGCACGCTTGCCAATGTCACAACCATCCAAACGGGGGATCTCCGCCTTGCCAAAACGGTGCAGCAGCACCGGCAGCATCAGGATCGGAATCCGGTTGCTGCGGCTGTCCGGCGTGGTCACCTTGTGGGTGCTCATCGTGCGCGGATCGATCCGCAGGGTCTTGGGGTTCAACCATTCAACCGTTACACCAACGCTTTCCAGCAGACCGATGGTAATATCAACGTCGCCGATCGGCGGCACGTTCGTCAAAATCGTTTCGCTGTCGCCAAGGCAGGCTGCAACCATCGCCTTGGTGGTAAAATTCTTGGCACCGTAACAGGTAATCTCGCCCTCGATCGGGCTACCGCCGGTAATCTTGTAGCTATGTCCGCTTCCTACCATAGACAGGGCCCCCCTTCTCTTTTCTTCAATTCCAGATTGTCGAAACTAAGCGATAAACCCTTCTACGGCAATGCCTCCACGGCCCACTCCAGGTAAAAAAACCAAAAAAGGCGGAGCACTTGCCCCGCCTCCCCAATATTCAGCTTTTCTCAGCCTCACTGCAGGCTTCGTTTCAAGGCCTCAAGCTGCTCAGAGACCTGTAATTTCTGTCGTTTGATAAGCTTCACACCGTCCCAGTCGATCACTGGCCCCACGGTCATATCGGCAATTTCGGTTTCAAGCGCGGCATGTCGTGCCAGCAGGCGGCTCACCGCCTTTTCGCTCATCAGTTCCTCGGGTAATGGGTGGTTCACATTGGTCATTCGTACATGCGCCATTGGCTTACTCCTTAAGGTAGGTTGTGCAGCGGCAAGCTGTGGATAAAAGTCTACGCCTCTCACCCCTCAAGTCCATGCCCTATCTGTGCAACATTCTTATGCAAATCGGTCACAAGAAATGTCTAACAATGAGGGATTTCAAAACCCTGAAAACCCAACCGAACCCAAACGCCAATGAATGAACCCCAAAAATCCGGCGCGAAGCGACGTCTGCCAGCCAAGATTCGCAGGAGGCTGAAAACGGTCATCAGTCGTGAGGAGACGAGGCGACGTGTACGAGCGTACACGAGACTCGGTGAAGCGCGACTGGTGGCCGTTTTAGCCCCTGCCCCTCCATACAACCGAGATAGTTAAACAGCCTCGAAAACCTGATGCTCCCATGCAGCGCTTAATACCTTCTTGCAAAGGCTCGCATCGGGCGAATGATCAAACTGGCTGAAGTCAGGAGTGGTCGTGAAAGCCGCCGCAAACGTCCCCATCGGCACGAAGTAAACTTTCGGAGGGCGGAACGCCGCACTGCGGTAGGCACTGCGGTAACCCGCCGCACGCAAGTCCAGCTCGGCATGCAAACGTTTTGCAATGCTGTCCAGCACCGCACCGGCCAGTTCATTCAGCGGACGACTCACCTCAAGCACCCACATCGGCTGGCGGTCACTGATGTGATGCCCCACCAGCGCCTCCCGAATGAACACCCCCTGCCCGCTCAGCGCGCTGTTGATGTTCGCCAGCGCCTCCAGCAGGGAATCCTCACGGATACCTTCGCCCAAGCCGTTCAAGCGCACTACCGGTCCCTTGGCGATGATCTGCAGCGGCTCAACGCTCATCACGCGCACCACCATGCCGGTGGAAACCCCCAGCAAGCCGGAAAGGCTGCTCACAACAACGCAGTACTCCTGCCCCGCTTCAAGCTGGCCCGCGTAATACCGACGGTAACTACGCGCAAATCGGCCGGAAGCATCAATATCTTCCACCGGCACAAACTCATAAAACATCTGGCCGTCCATCTGCATGGTCAAACGCTGCCGGATGTTCACATCATCCTGCCATGCCTGTATTCCGCACGGCATGTACATCCACTGGATCCACCTCACCTGCGGCAGCCCGTGCAACAGGTAGCCAAGCTCGGTGCGCTGCAAACCAATATCGTAATGGTTCAGCGCCAGCACTTTCAGGTTCGGCAGCAATTCACGCAGCGGCACAAAGCGCCCGGTCTGCTGGCTCACATATAAACTGAAGTCGATCAGCGTGCGCGGGTTGCTCACCAGCACGTCCACGTCCTTGCCGTTGGCCTTCAACACGTCCTGCATCGCGTTGAACCATTGCCAGCGGCTTCCACCACGCGGCAGGCTTCCCGCATGCGGCAGCGCCGTGCGCT
Source organism: Geoglossum glabrum (assembly GCA_021527465.2). Classification (NCBI taxonomy): domain Eukaryota; kingdom Fungi; phylum Ascomycota; class Geoglossomycetes; order Geoglossales; family Geoglossaceae; genus Geoglossum; species Geoglossum glabrum. The sequence goes on along the minus strand of JAJDFE020000003.1, from coordinate 75,592 downwards.
TTTTCCATGGCAGCATGCCTGCGCCCTTGGCAGCCACACTGTCCACCATGTCGTGCCAGCCGCGCAGCGGTACTGCCAAAGGCTGGCCTACCGCTGCCTCAAGCTTGGTCGCCTCCTGCTCGTACAGGTAAAAGAACTTGTTACGGACAGAGATCCCCTGCTGCATCAACTTGCGCCGCAGGTTCTCCTCCACGTTCAAGTGGTCTTTCAGCGCCACCGCCGCCACCGGCAATGGTGTACCTCGCCACAGACTGGCTCCATATGGCTTGCCCTTGGTCACAAGGTTCGGGCTCTGCAATACCTGCAACGGTGCCAGGCCCTGCTGCGGCAGCATCTTGCCAAGGCTGTCAATGAACACGCGCGGCCCCTGCACCGGCACCGCACGGCAAAAGCCCTGATATAGGATATCAAAGTCCTTGAAGCTTCCCAAACGCCCAAGCCCAAGCTGGTTGAACAGGCTGCACCCAACCCCGTTCTTCAGCAACGTACGCAGCAATGCCTGCTGGCTGGCAACGGTGATGGGCAAACCTTGCTTCATCTATCCCATCCACTCCACTTCGCAGTCGCCGGTTATTTTAAGCTGGCACGCCAGACGGCTCTCCGGAAAAATCTCCGGCAGCGTCTCAAGGGCGTATTGCTCATCCAGCTTCATGGGAGGGAACGTACCATTTTTTACGCGCACATGGCAGCTCGCGCACACTAAATTGCCACCACAATCACCAAACCCGAATTCATCAAGCCCTACCTGCCATGCACCTATCAGCACATTCAGGCCGTTCGCCACATTCGTTTCCAACTTGCGCACACCGTCATGCGCCTTGTGCCAGATCACGACTTTAGGCATCGCCCGCCCCCTTGCCAGCCATAACCAACACGCTTACGCTCAAGGCCATGTTCACACACCCATTCGCGTACGTTCTCGTCGGCACATTTTTAGCTGCCATCCTCACCATGCTCATCGGCGTCGCCGGGCTTTCCAAATCCGCACAGGGCACGCACGATGCCTCGCGCAGCACGCGCCTCATGGCGCTCCGCGTCGGCCTGTGTTTTCTCCTGCTGATCGAAATCATCATCTATATCGCCTACATCAAGTAATCGGTCGGCCGGATAATTATCTTATCCGGCCAAAATCAAGTTAAGCCTTCAGGTCTAGGTACTCGCAGTTACCACGTCGGCGCCTTTGGGGGTCTTTTTCTTACCGGCGGCTTTCACCTTCCCGTCACCGCCCGTTACCGCCGTTTTGTCGCCCGCCTTCTCGGCTTTTTTATCAATATCATTCAACGTTGTTTCCTTCGGTACCTCAATCACGGGCGAGTGTGTCGCAGCCATCAGCAACGGCAGCCCGTCCGCAAAGTCGGACATCGTTTTTCCGGCGTATTCCCGGGCCAAAGCCCGTAGGTCGGGCATCGGTTTGGCAAACAGCCAGCCTTGTCCGGCACCAACCCCCAGCTCGGCCATAACGCCCATAATTTCCTTGGTTTCCACAAATTCACCAATGGTCTCAATACCCAAGCCGTCGCACAATTGTACCATGCTCTTCACAAACAGCCGGTCGTCGGCATCGGTCACAAGGTCTTTTATGTATTCCCCATCGATCTTTACCAGATCAACTTCAAGTACTTTCAGATACCGGAAACTCGTAAATCCGGTTCCAAAGTCATCCAGCGCAAACCGGAAACCCATCTCCCGCAAGCTGTTGATAAAGTGCTTGATATCATCAATATCGCGCATCTGGGCCGGGTCATGCAGCGCCATCGTTTCCGTCACTTCAAAGATGATCCGCGTCGGGTCAATGCTGTAATCAATCATCAGTTGCCGCAGTTTCGGCACTACAGCCGGATCCCCAAGCGTACGGGAGGAAAGGTTGATGGACACATCCACCGCCACATCCTCATCCATCAATGCCCGCTGGGTAATGAACACGCGCTTCACCACCGCAAGGTCCAATTGCTGAATCAGTCCAAAGTGTTCCGCCGCATCAATATACAGCGCCGGGCTCGCCACCTTGCCCTGCTCATCATAGATCCGCAGCAGCGCTTCAAACAACGGCCGTGGCTTCTTATGTGCCGGCACAATGGCTTGGTAATGCATCTGGAACTCATCGTTTTCTAGGCAGTAACGCAACCGGTCAACCCACTTTAGTTGCGCACGCACACTGCCCACGGTTTCGCTACCGGCGTCGCTGGCATCCACAAACAAGCGGTTCCGTCCCATATCCTTCGCACGGTACATCGCAAGGTCGGCACTCATGATCAGGTGGTCGGCCCCACGGTCATCCTGCGGGTACTGCACCATCCCTACACTCATCGTCACGGTCAGGCGCGTACCGTTGTAATCAATGCCAAACGCCTTAATGCGCTCGATCATGCGCTGCACCTTCGCCGCCGCACTCTCCACATCAATGTTGTGCATGATGATACTGAACTCGTCCCCACCACGACGCGCCACAATGTCGGTGCTCCGCACGCTGTCGCGCAGAATCTCCGCCACACCCAGCAAAATCCGGTCACCCGCCTCATGCCCGTGCGTGTCATTCACTTCCTTGAATCGGTCAAGGTCAATGAACAATACAGCGCCGCTCGTCCCGTGCCGACGCGCCAATACAACCGCCCGCTCAAGCTCTTCCTTAAAGCGCGCACCGTTCAACAGACCTGTCAAATGGTCGGTCGTCGCCAGCCGGAAAACATGTTCCCGCTCAACCTTGCTCGCCGTCACGTTACTCGCCGCCCCACGGTACCCCGTGAACTCCTGCAAATTGTCAAAGATCGGAATCCCCGAAAGCCGCAAGCAAACCCGGTCACCGTTCTTGCTCTTGGTCCAGAACTCCAGTTCACGATACGGCTGCCGACGCTCAACCCGGTTTTGTACAAGCTCCCGCCCACTATCTTCTTCATTGGCATAAAGCACGTTCAACTGGCTCTGCCCGATAAGCTCTTCCGCATCGTAACCCAGCACATTCGTCACACCGGGGCTCACGTACCGGAACACACCGGCCACATCGGTTTCCCAAAGCCAGTCGGCACTGCTGCCGGCAAAATCTTTAAAGCGCTGTTCATTGCGCGCCAATTCATCAAGCATCTTCTTGCGCTGGCTGATATCCCGCGCATGCAGCACTACACTCCGCACCACCCAGTCACTGTCCGGTAACCCCTTGGCCACCAGCTCTACGTCCACCCATCCACCCCCTACATGGGGCAGCTTCACGCTGGCTTCAACAGTGCTGCCTTCGCTCACAACCTTGCGCAGAATGTCTGCAAGTTCTTCGCGGTTCTTCGGATGAACCCAACTCGGCAAACGCACATCGCGCAACTCTTCCTTGCCAAACCCAAGCACGCGGGTAAACGCCGCATTCAGGTATTCCATTTGGCCTTCCACATTGCAAATTGCAATCAGGTCATAGGCATTATCCGCCATCAATCTAAAGCGCCGGCTTACATCTTCCAGCCGCCGCGTACGCAGTTCAACAGCTGTCGACAATCTTCTGGCAAGCTGCCGCCCAGCCCACCACCAGCCGCCCCACGTCACGATCAGGCAGGAACCCAGCGCCATCAGCGCCCAAGGCATCCACCATGAATGGCTTAATGTAAGGAAAAGCTCGTTCAAAATGCACCTCCGTGCGCCGCGGTGCGTTCAGCACGCTTGCACATGCGCCACAGGGGGGTTACGTTATCGCTATGGATATTCGTGTCGCAGCCTACAGCCCCATTACCGTTACAACCGCAAGCCGTACTGGCAGCCCGTTGGCTACTGCTTATGTGCAGAACGCGGCGAACTCCGGCCCCGTTACGGCAGCGGCTCCAACCACTCCGGTTCAAAGCCAGCTTGCTGCCAACCCGAACGACGGCTACACCGACAGCGTTCGCGGTTCCATTATCAATATTCTGGCCTAAAGCAAATTTCATATCCCGCACTATACGTTCATTGCACGCCATGCGGCTAGGTCGCTTGCGCGTAACTTCACGGTCAATGTCCACGTTTCCTCGGTCAGGTGTTGTTCTGTCACATCGCCATGCGCATGCAACCAAGCAAGCTTCCGGCCGTCACTTGCCGGCACTTCAACTTTCACAATTTCCCAGTCGGCTTGCAAACGGTTGCGGATAGCCTCCAGCAATTCGTCAATCCCCTGCCCTGTCACGGCCGAAACTGGCACACCGTCCCTCGGCACTATCACACCATCAGCCTTGTCCAGCTTGTTAAACACATGGATAACCCGCTTGTCCGCCGCCCCGATTTGCCCCAGCACGTTGCGCACGTCGAACGCCTGTGCATCCATTTCCGGGTTACTCAGGTCATGCACATGCAACAGCAGATCCGCCATCACAACTTCTTCTAGCGTAGCCTTGAAGGCTTCCACCAGTTCATGCGGAAGGTCTGCGATAAATCCTACCGTGTCCACCAGCACCACATCCAATCCGCCGGGTAATTCCATCCGGCGCATCAACGGGTCAAGCGTCGCAAACAACGCGTCCGCCATCAACGTTCCGGCATCCACCAACCGGTTGAACAACGTACTTTTACCAGCGTTCGTATAACCAACTAAAGCCACGGTCGGCACATCGGCCTTCTGCCTCGCCATCCGCTGCAAGCCGCGTGTCTGCTGCACTTCGCGCAATTCGGCACGCACGCGCGCCAAACGTGTTTTCAGCAAACTTTTGTCAATGTCCAGCTGTCGTTCACCCGGCCCGCCGGCTTTACCGGTCCCACCACGCTGACGCTCAAGGTGACTCCACAAACGCACCAGCCGGCTTTGCTGATACGTCAACTGCGCGACTTCAACCTGCAACTGCCCGGCCCGTGTCCGCGCGCGCGCCGCAAAAATGTCCAGAATCACACCCGTCCGGTCAACCACTTTGGTCTTGAGCTGGACTTCCAGCTCGCGCTGCTGGCGTGGCGAAAGCGGTGCATCAATGAAAACGACCTCAAGCTTGTTATGCTCAACCAGCTGCGCAAGCCGCTCGACCACACCACCACCAATCAACGTGGCAGGCGTAATACGGGAAAGGTTCACCCCTTCGCTGTGCACCACATCAATCTGTAAACTTTGCGCAAGGTTCACCGCTTCGGCAACCCGCTCATCAAGGGTCCTAATGCCCTTGGCAAACATACCTTCATCCGCCACGTAGCCGCGCGGAAACTCAACTCCTACCACGGCACCTCTGGGCGATGCCAGCATTCGGTCAATAGTTGCTGGCATCGTTGACTCCCAGAATCCTTAATTTAGTTTATTCGCCACCCATCAGATCATAGATGCTGAAAGCGTCCTGCGGCATAACGGTAGCAACAGCGTGCTTGAAGATCAGCTGTGTCACACCATCACGTGCCAGTGTCAGAGCATCTTCGTCAACATAAGTAATGCTACCTGAAAGCTTGACGCCATTGGTCAGGAACACCGTAACAGGGGCATGGCCCTTGGCAAGGTGCGCCATGAATGCCGCCTGTAAACTCTTTTTAACCGCCATGAGGGGAAATCCTTATTGAGATTATTCTTTTTGTTCTTGTCGGCGCCCGGATTTTTCCGGATCAGCCTTTTTTGTTACCGTCATACTAAGCTATTAAGCCTCGCTAACCAACCACCTTTTGCCGCTTCGTTGCTCATGCAACCATCCAGCGGCACCCAGCGTGGCAAAAGCGCCATTCACATAACCTCAAATGCCACACAGGCCTTCCTTCTCGTGTCTCCAGCCATTAGTCTGGGCCATGTCTCATCATTCACATCACCATCACCACGCTTCCAAAACCGCCATGTACTTTGCAGCGCTTGGCGTGGTGTTCGGAGATATCGGCACCTCACCCCTCTATACCTTACGGGAATGTTTCAATGCAGCCCACATTGCCGTCAACGCTGCCAATATCTACGGGATCCTCGCGTCCATCGCATGGTCGCTCATTCTCGTCGTCACTATTAAGTACGTCATGATCGTCATGCGCGCCGACAACCGCGGCGAAGGCGGCATCCTCGCCCTCACCGCCCTGGCCATAGACCAGTTCGCCGGCAAGGGCCATCGCTGGCGCGTCCTTCTCATCGGCCTTCTCGGCGCAGCCTTGTTTTACGGAGACGCCCTCATCACACCGGCCATTTCGGTCATTAGCGCAATGGAAGGCCTCGAGGTCATCACCCCTTCCCTGACAACGTACATCATACCGCTCTCCATCGTTATCATCACCTCGCTGTTTGCGTTCCAGCGCTACGGCACGCATATCATGGGCAAATGGTTTGGCCCCATTATGCTGGTCTGGTTCGGCGTCATTGGTCTGCTGGGCCTTAATCAGGTTATCCTCAACCCCACCATCCTCCACGCACTCAACCCGCTGTACGCGTTCGAGTTCGCCACCATCCACCCCACAATCGCCTTCATCACCATGGGCGCCGTCGTCCTCGCAGTAACGGGCGCCGAAGCTTTATACGCCGACATGGGTCACCTCGGCCGCCGCCCCATCCAGAAGGCATGGCTCACCCTTGTCGGCCCGGCCCTCCTGCTCAATTACTTCGGTCAGGGCGCCCTCCTTCTGCGCACACCTGAAGCCCTCGCCAACCCGTTCTTCCTGATGGTCCCCGACGCCCTGCTCATCCCCATGGTTATCCTTACCACCGCCGCCACCATCATCGCGTCGCAGGCCGTCATCAGCGGCGCCTTCAGCCTTACACATCAGGCCGTCCAGCTTGGCTACCTGCCGCGCATGGAAGTCCTCCACACCAACCCTGAAAATCCCGGCCAGATTTACATCCCCGTCCTCAACGGCCTGATGCTCGCCGGCATCATCCTGCTCATCCTCGGCTTCCGCACCTCCACCAACCTTGCCGGCGCCTACGGTATCGCCGTCACCGGCACCATGCTGCTCACAACGTTCCTTGCCACCACAGTCCTCCACAGCCGTAACAAATGGCACCCCCTTCTCGCCGGCGTCTTTGCCGGTACCTATCTGGCGATTGATGGCCTCTTCCTCACCGCCAACATCCACAAGATTCCTGCCGGAGGCTGGTTCCCCCTCGTCCTCGGCCTCGCCATCTTCTTCATCATGCACACCTGGATCCGCGGCCGCGAAGCCAGCCATCGCCTCGTCAAGCAGCAAACTCCGTACCTCGAGGAATTCATTGCCTCCCTCGACCCCAAAATGCCCCATGTCTGCCGCAGTGCCGTATTCCTCACATCCAACCTCAACCACGCGCCACCGGCCCTTATCTACAACATCCAACACAATGCCGTGCTGCACGCACAGATCATCATCTTGAAGATCTCCCGCGTACATATCCCGCGCTATCCCTCGTCGGAACGTTTCTCGGTGCGTCACTATCCGCATAACATCACCACCATCCAGGCCACCTATGGGTTTCTGGAGCGCCCCAACGTCACGCGCCTGCTCCACACCGACCTCACCCATCAGGGCGTCAAGATCCGCCACCCAGAGGCCCTCTCCTACTTCCTCGGCACCCACACCTATGTCCCCACACCGGACAAAACCCTCAACCCGTTTCAGGAGCCCATATTCATCCTGCTGGATAAACTCTCCCAGTCGGCCGTCAGCTACTTCCACCTTCCCCGCAAACAGGTCATCGAAATCGGCAACCAGATAGAAATCTAATAATATCAATGTCTCGCAGGGGTATTGACAGCCTCTGTATACTACTAGGGAAATCTCTCTTTCACAGGAGTAACCTATGTCGTTTCCTACCAAACCTTTAGCCTCGGTACCGGATGACCCTGCCACTAAGGCAGTAGTTATCGCCAAAATCCGCAAGCATTTCGCGTTAACCATTGCTGCACTGGAACTCGCCATGAAGGTAGATCCGGATGACGCAAGCCGCGGCCTGCGCATTTACCAGCGCCAGCCTTACGTCTGTCTGGGGTGCCAGATCGGCAATGGCCCGCGCCGGGCCCGTACTCTGGCTTTCGGTGCTTATCCGCTTTACCAGCTGGCGGCGGAGGAAATCTTCGGTAAGCAGTTCGTCCTGCAATGCTACCACCCGCAGGCGTATGAAGCTGAAGCCGACCAAGGCCCCGGTGGTGTCATGGGTGTCAAATCCCTGCGCTCGAAATCGCTGATGGATATCGACGATTCAGCCAGTACTGCCCTCAAAAAGTGGCTCTGGCTCAATCCAAAAACCAACTACGGTTATGCGCGGGATGAAGCTTCAGCTGAAAATGCCCTCTGGCGCCTCGCCCAAAAGCGCTGTGCCGGTGGCCTTTCCTATCTGCGCGGCATGACCGTTGCACCGAATGAACCGCAGTTCTATCCGTCCTACCTGTCGGACGACCTGCACATCCTGCTTGGCGTCACCGCCATACGTAACCTTGTTGAAAAACGTCTCGGCCTGCGCCTTGTGCTTGTCGATGCCAATAACCTGATCGGCACCGATCACCTCCAGTGGTCGCACTACTCCGAATGGTCGCTCTAAAACCCAAAGTAATTCCAAGGCCCGCGCAAGCGGGCCTTAATTTTTACGGGAGACAAACCCGCTCCCCACCTCATAAAACCGCAACGGCAAATCCACACTCTTCGTAATTCCAATCCGTGGCCCGGTTCCCATTTCCCCCGCAAACTCACCAGCCATTAGCGTTACCGGGCAATCCGCATTCCCCACCCGCAATCCGTTCATGAACCGCGTGATCGCCAGCGCCCGCGTCAGCTTGGCAGGCCCGCTGCATAGCTCATCCACCCGTTCCCGCCCACGCCTCGCCCGCATCACGTCAAGCCCTTCTAATGGCTCCAAGGCCCGCAGCAGCACCATGCCGCCCAGCCCTACAAAATCCACACCCACATTCTGCCGCATCGGATGCACATACAGCGTCCCCGGACCCTTTTCCAAAGCCGCCACCGCCGCCCGCATCCCTTTCACACTGTGCGAGGCTCCGTCATCCACCCCCAGATACGCCTCCGCCTCCACAATCCGCCCGCTCACTTCCCCGCACCGAACCACACACCCAATCAAAGCCCGGGCCAGCTCCACCACATCCCGCTGAAAAAATGATTTATCGACTAGCTTCATACAGCCCCCATTAAAAAATCAACCAAGCGCCTCGAAATAAGTTCGGCTATCCGCCCACTCTGCAGCAGTCGCCCCCTCTTCCCAACTTCCCACACACGCAAAATGCGTATTGTTCTTAAATATCTCAGCCAGCCAAATTTTATGGTCCGGCATCACCTTCTCACTCGCCAGCAATTCCTCCACCGTCAGCCACCGCAACGTCCCGTCAGCCACATTAGCCTGAAACTTACCTTCAACCCCATCCGCCACAAACAGATAAATCACGCCGCACCGGTTATTAGGCATCACCGTCACAAACGTGTAGCTGCCGCGCAGTTTCATACCCGTCGCAACCAACCCCGTCTCTTCGGTAAACTCCCGCGCAGCACTCTCAAATACGTTCTCATCGACCTCAACCTTGCCGCCCAAGCCCACATACCATCCGGGCAGAAATTTCTTCGTCGCCGCCCGTTCCAGCGTTAAAACACGGCCGTCCACATATGCATAAACCAGCGTCAAAACCTGAACGGCCGCCCCATCAAATGGAACGGCCGTCACGGAACTCGTCGTCATATCCGAGACCTTAGAACGGGCCTTCAATCCGAGCGTCTACGCCGAGGGACTTCAGCTTGCGGTGAAGGGCACTGCGCTCCATGCCCACAAAGTCAGCCGTGCGGCTCACGTTGCCACCAAAGCGCATCAGCTGGCTGGTCAGGTAGTTCTTTTCAAACAGTTCGCGGGCTTGGCGCAGTGGCATGCTCACGGCACTCTCCATCAGGTTGCCGCCAACAGCATCGCCCTTCGTCAGTTCGGGCGGCAACATGTCGGGGTTAACCAGCTTGCTCGGATGCATGATCACCAGCCATTCGCACAGGTTTTTAAGCTGACGGATATTACCCGGCCAGTCGTAGCTGGTCAGCACGGCCATGGTAGCGGGTGCAACCTTTGGCATGGCTTGGGCATCGGGGCTGAGCACCTTCAGGAAGTGCTGCACCAGCGTCGGAATATCCACGCTGCGGGTCCGCAACGCAGGCATCAGCACTGGCACAACACTCAGACGGTAAAACAGGTCAGCGCGGAACTTACCGGCATCCACAAGTTGCTTCAGGTCTTTGTTAGTGGAGGAAATCACCCGTACATCCGCCTCAACCGGCAAGCCGGTGTTGGTGTCGGGCAGCAGGCCATCTTGCAGGAATTTCAGCAGGCGTGCCTGCATCCCGGCACTGAGGTCGGAAACCTCATCCAGAAACAGCGTACCGCCCTTGGCTTGGCCCACGATGGTGGAAAGCGCGGTTTCAAACGTTCCCTCGCTCACGGCACCCGGCGCCAGCAGCACGAACGGCTTGTCGGTGCGGCGGCTACCCTTGTGAATCAGTCGGGCGACAATTTCCTTACCGGTCCCGCTCTCGCCACCGATCATCACGCGGCTCTCGCCAGGCGATACCTGCTTCACCGTCTGGCGCACGGTCGCGATTTCAGAGGAAACCCCCAGCAGCTCCTGCACGTCACCGCTCTTGGCACGCAGCAGGTAGTTTTCGCGGCGCAATTGGCTTTCGCGAATGGCACGTCCAACCGTCAGCAGCAAACGCTCAACGGACGGCGGCTTTTCAATAAAGTCGTAAGCACCTTTCAAGGTCGCTTGAACGGCGGTCTCAATGGTCCCGTGACCAGAGATCATGATCACCGGCAGGTCAGGCACACGGCGCTTCAGGCGACTCAGTACTTCCAGCCCGTCCATGCCTTCCATCCAGATGTCCAGCAGCACCAGCGCAGGTACGCGCTCGGTAATCGCCTGCAAGCACTGTTCGCCGTTTTCCGCAAATCGGATGTTATAACCGTCGTCTTCTAAAATCCCCGCAAGCGCGGTGCGTACTTCGGCTTCATCGTCAACGATCAGCAGCTCATACGTCGGTGCGCTGCTTCCCGGTTGGGCGTTTTGGCTCATTGTTTTTAATCTCCTGTTCTTCGCTCACCACGCTTACGGGGCTTGCGGCTATGGCTGTTTCGGTCAGCGGGAAACCAAGTTCAACCGTGGTTCCGCCGCTTTTACGCCGCAGCAACCGCACTGTTCCGCTGTGTTCATCCATTACACGCTTCACAATGGCTAAACCCAGCCCGGTGCCGCCTTTCCGTGTGGTCACATAGGGGTCGAATAAGGTTTCGGCCTCTACGTGTTCCGGCAAGCCCCGGCCGTTGTCGCGTATCTCAAGAGTCAGCATACCAGCTTGTTGCTCCTTCGCAACAATCTCAACCCGTCCCTGTGGCACATTTGTGCCTTCCCTTTCAGCAATGGCATTGTAGGCATTTTCCAGCAAGTTCGTGAATACGCGCTGAATCTGCCCCTTATCGGCCTTCACCATCGCCATCGCCACTTCATAATCTGTCACAAATTCCACACCACCGCGCGCACGCTGCAACGCCACAACGCTGTCCACCAGCTCGATCATGTTCTCATCGGCCATCTGCGCCTGCGGCATCCGCGCAAAGTCGCTAAACTCATTGGTCATGCGCCGCATTTCCTCGCTCTGCTGAACGATCGTATCGCAAAGCTGCACAAACAGCTCTACATCGGTGGATATCTGCTTCGCATAGCGCCGCTTCAAACGCTCCGCACTCAGCTGGATAGGCGTCAACGGGTTCTTAATCTCATGCGCCAAGCGCCGCGCCACGTCCTGCCATGCGGCCAGTCGCTGCGCCCCGATAAGCGGAGTGATGTCATCAAACGTCAGCACCACGCCCCGGTGCGCCGCCCCCACAACCGCACCCTGCGGCACCAGCCGCACCAGCAGTGTGCGCGTGTCACCTTCGCTCACGTTCACCTTCATCTCGCGCTGGACAACACTCCGCCCCACCACATTGCCGGTAGAGACATCCTGCACCACATCCGCCAGCTCCGGCACGCTGCGCGCAAGCTTCGTCCCCATCGTCAGTTGCAACATCGTGATCGCACTCTGGTTGGCCACCCGCACGATGCCTTCATCATCCACCGCCACCACACCAGCCGTTACCCCGGTCAGAATCGCTTCAATGAACCGACGCCGTTCATCCAGCTCGGAGTTTTTCCGCTCTAACAAATCACGGTTGCTCGCCAGCTGCACCGTCATCCGGTTGAAGGCTTGCGTCAGCACGCCAAGCTCCCCGTCATCGCGCGGCTCAAGGCGCACCGTCAGGTCACCGGCACTCACGCGGTTCGTCCCGTGTACCAGTTCGGTCACCGGCTTCACGATCTTGTTCGCAAGCCGAATACCCGCCCACACCGCCGCCGTCACCGTCGTGCCCAGCAGCAGCAGCATGAACATCGTCACCACCCACCGTATCCGCGCCCGCTCTTCCATCATCTCGGTATAGTCGTTATAGGCGGCAGCCGTTTCACTGATGCGTTCCAGCATCTCGTTGTTCAAGCTCTTCTGGGCCACCAGCCACCATCCGCCGCGCAGCGGCACCAGCGCCAGCATCCGCCGTCCGTCAGCCTGACGGAAAACTTCCGGCATCGCCATCTGGCCGTTGGTGGTGGATTGGAACCCCGTATTCTGCAAATACTGCACCACTTCATTGGGCAAAATCAGCAACCTGAGGCCACTCCCGGTCGCCATGATCTGTCCGTCGCCGTCTACCAGAGCCAATTCGTCCAGCTGCTTCATGTTCATCTGCTGGCTTAGCCATTTGTCCACACTGCTGTGGTCAAGCAACATGGCCGGCAATTGCCACAACGGGTCACGGCTCATCGCCACGATTTCCCCCTGCAAGCTCCGCCCGCTTTCTTTCAAATAACCTTCCGCAACCTGCCGCCCGCCTTCCAGCGCCACGCTCACCTTGGTCGCAAACCAGCTTTCAATCCCTTGGTTGAGGAGGTAGATCGCCGTCCCGCCAATCCCCAAAGCCGGAAACACCGCCAGAAACACAAAGATCGTCAACACCCGCCAGTGCAACCGGCTGCCACGCAACTTGCCGCGCCGGTCCAGCTGCATCACCACCACGCGCCGCACCACATAAAGCAGCAGCAGCACAAGGCCTACGATGTTGATGTTGATAAGAGCCAGATACGCCGGCCCCGTAAAGTTCGGCCAGCGGGAAGCGAACAGCAGCACCATGAACAGCACCAGCGCCAGAAACGCCGCGATCCCCACAAACCCCCAGCGCAGCCATTGGTAAACCGGATGGTGCCCCCTCCTCGGCTTGCGGCGGTCACCTGCCACTGGCCACACCGCTGCAATCGTATCGTCATGCCCAAGAGTAGCAAAGGATTGCTCCAGCAACGGCTCATACAAGGCATCCGCCACGGCCACACCACCGCTCATCGCCCCGGCAGACTCTTTCACTTTGGACATCACCTTGGATTGCACATTGACAACCACCTGCTTGATGGAAGCCTCTTTCACAGCCTTCTTGCTGTCAGGGTTTGCTGTCTCGGGTACGTCTTGAGATACGGCTTTGGGTGCCGCCTTGGACGGTGCCTTGATGGGCGCTTTGGAAGCCTTCGGGGATGTCTTGACAGTTTTCACGCCCGCACTTTGCCAGAGAATTCCATCCGCGTCCTTAGTCCAGCCTCAAATGCAGCCACCCTTTGCACACCCACCGATGCGTATACACAACACTTATGCGCGCTACACATAACAAAAAGGCACCTCCCAAGCGGGAAGTGCCTTTTCGTAGATCGGGCATTCAAGCCTTCTGGTCTTTCAACCGCTCAGCCATACGCGCCTCAAAGTCGATAAGCTCCAGCTTGCGCTTAAACGTCTCGACCCGCATTTTAAGTCCGGCAATATCGCGTCTCAGGTCTTGCCCGAGGCCGGATGTCCACAACACGGCGATCTGGTATATCGCCCTGAACTGGCCAATATCACCCTTCTCCAGTTGGACCGCCTGGCTCACTTGGATGGCTCTCCCGTCCAGCTTGTACCAGGCATCACTCAGGTTGCTATACTCGTCGTCGAGTTCCAGAGACGCCCTGATATACACGCTGTAAGTCAGCATCAGCAAACTCACATCCGCTTCTGCAAGCATCTCCCTTAACCGGTTTAGTATGGCCACCTCGGCCGAGTTCTGACTGTAAAACCACAACACCCGTTGCAGGTACCATATGGTCAGGGCCGCAATGATCGCCCCTGCCCCGGTAACTACGGCAGGACCATGATGAATGACATTCATTAATGTCGAACCCACCATAAATCCCGCAAAGGTTATACCCCAAATCCACGGCACAACCGTCGGCCTGTCGGACATGGCCTTGCGCCATCGGTCAGCCAGAGTATTCTTGTCACCAGTATGCATGCGCTGCATCACATCCATCATATGGGATTTCGAGACCATCGTTTCACCTTTGGGTGTCTAAAACCTGTTACAACAGGCGCCTTTCACAGGCTTTTCAAATGATTCATCTCCACTGCATTGTATTGAATACACTTTATCGGGTCAACGTATTTCCAAGCAAAAAGCGCCCCCTGAAGAGGGCGCCTTTTCTCGATAATCACATGCCCGTCAAGGCAGGTGTTCAACGCTTTTCAGCCATCCGGCAAGCCGCGCCTTGTAAATGCGTGTTCGTGTTTCCAAACCGGCAACATCGTCCCGGAAACAAAAACGCTTTACCCGCTCCTTGGCCCCTGCCTGCGTTATACTGCGCAAGGGTAGCTCAAAGCTTTGGGTTATCGTGGCCGCATCATTGATCAACCGCATTTTATGCTGATGGATCATCAAGGCCGCGCTTTCCTTCCCCCGTGGCCAGAACTCGGGTTCCGCCCGCCCGAGGATGATGCATGCATAGGGCAACTGAAACATGTCGAACAGCACCATGTTGCACGCATCGGTGAGGAGTATCCTTCGCTGGAAATAGGCAAACAGCACGACTGAAAGAGCCATGCATATCAGCAGGTCCGGTAAGCTGTACCCCAGACCAAGCCAGTATAGCCCGACTACGATCGCCCCGCTCACACCAAACAGCATCCAACTACGAGGATGAAAACGCCCGGAAGCGACTAGATAAGCCTCACTCCACGCTTCTTCCAATCGTTTCTCGAAAACACCTCGTTCTTTCAGTTCATAGGTTAATTCGGTAATTACCATCGCATCACCCTGGGGTGTCAAAACCTACCGCAGCAGGCGCCTTTCACAGGCTTTTCCAATGAATCTATACCCACCATATATTGCATACACTTTAAAATGTCAATGAACGCAGCAGTGCGTTCCACGCTTTCACAGGAATATCAAAAACTAAGTTCCACAGTTTCACCACCCTCCCCTAACAAAAAAAGCGCCCCTCAGGGCGCCTCTTTCAAGAATGACTAGTGACCAACGTCGCTCATCAGCTTGTCCAGATCAATGTTCAGCGCTTGGATCTTCTTCCGCAGGGTGTTGCGGTTGATGCCCAGGATGCTGGCAGCACGGACTTGGTTGATACGGACGTAGCGCAGCACGTGCTCGATCAGCGGCTTTTCCACTTGGGAAATCACCTTGACGTACATACCGGCGGCGGGGCTCATGCCGTTCAGGTCCTTGAAGTAGGTCTTCAGGCAGGCGTCAACGGTAGCCGGCAGGCTCTCATTGAAGGCTTCTGCGCGCTGACGGTACAGGGGGCTAAGTTGGCGGTTGGCAAGGCCCGGCTGACCAAAGGAAGGCTGACCGAAAGCTTGTGCTTGTGCCTGTGCTTGCGCAAGCGCGGCAGCAGACAATGGGGTTTGTGGCAGGGAGGACGCGGTCATTCTAGAAATCTTTCTGTTTCATGAAACCTTAGCTTTTGGGGACATCCACAACATCTTGTGTTTTTCCTCATTAACTATTTTGCTTATACCACCAGCACTAGGTATACAACAAGCAAAACGTACAAAAACTTATCCCCACCCCCTGTTGCCGTTAGGGCACGTTTAGCATGTATGTCTTACCAATAACTTACATCAAAACATAGTCGTTTAGCTGGCCAATCTATCACCAAAAATAAGCCGTTTGGCCGCCTTTCACCAGCCTTTCACGATGCAAAAAAATTGTACGGAAATCATCCTCCCCTGCCCCGCACCCAAACCACAAGTCGGCGCCTCCCAAATAAGCACATCAACCCTGCTTCACGGTTTCACAGGCTACCTGCCGCTCACAAAAAAACCGGCCTTGCCGGTCTTCAAAAAGGATAGTTAGGCCTGCGCCTTGAAAAGCGCGCGCACCCCATCCTGCATCACACCTGCCTCGGTCATTTCATTCAGTTTCATCCGCAGCTCACGGCCACCGATCAAACCCTTGGTGTAACCCGCCACGTGCTTGCGCATGTGATGAATCCCCGAAAACTCCCCATAAAGCTCCACTGCCAGCGCAATGTGCTCGCACACCACCTCGCACTGCTCTTCCAGTGTCGGATCAGCCAAACGCTCACCCGTCTTCAGGTAGTGCGCCACCTGCCCCAGCAACCAGGGCTTACCCTGGGTCGCGCGGCCGATCATCACACCATCACACCCGCTCTGCTTCAGCGCCTCGATCGCATCGTCAACGGTATGGATATCCCCGTTCACCAGCACCGGAATATTCACAGCTTCCTTGATCTTCCGCACCGCCGCCCAATCCGCGCTGCCGGTGTACATCTGTGCACGCGTCCGGCCATGGATCGCCAGCATCTGCACACCGGCCTTCTCGGCGATCTGCGCGATCTGCACGCCGTTCTTCATCTCTTCATTCCAGCCAAGGCGGGTCTTCAGGGTCACGGGAATTTTCACCGCATCCACCACCTGCGTCACAATGCGCTCCACCAGCTCCGGCTCGCGCATCAGCGCACTGCCGGACATACAATTCACAACCTTTTTAACCGGGCAACCCAGATTGAGGTCGATAACATCCGCTCCGGCAATCTCGTTCACCCGTGCCGCCGCCGCCATGTTTGTCGGGTCCCCACCCACAATCTGCACGCTGTGCACGCCCTGCCGCGCATCAAACGTCGCTTTCTGCGCGGCTACAACCGCCTGCCGGATAACCCCTTCGGCCGCCACCATCTCGCTCACCACCAACCCGGCGCCGTATTGCTTGTTCAGCAAACGGGTCGGCCGGTCCGTGATCTCGGTCATCGGCGCCAGCACCACGTTATTTTCCAGCAAGTGGCTACCTATCCGGATCTCCGGTAACGGCACAAACGCATTCGCTACCGGAGCCTGGCCCACGGCAGGTGCTTCAGCCTTGCTGATGCGCACATACCCGAGGGTGTCGTTGCCGGTTGTTTCCATGGCCGCACCCTGCCCAAAAATTCAGCACCCGTCAACGCCTTAGCCGCTGAAAATCCGCCCCAAACGCCCCCTTCCCCAGCTACACTTGGTCCCATGAAGACAAAAACCACAAAAATCCTGCTTCTCGCCGCCACCGCGCTTCTCGCCGCATGCGCCGGCTCATCCTCGTCCGGTCCTACCGCCCGCCCGCCCAAATATGCACCCCCGCCCCCCCCTTCGCAGTACGGAGACTGGTACATAGAGCCCCGCACCTGCACCATCCGCGCCCGCGCGGCGGATTTCTCCCTCTCGACAGACGGTGTCCCCGCCAACAACACCATCACCGTGCGCAGCCTCTTCACCAGCCCGCTGGTGCAGCCGCCCCACGTGGAGATTTCCGAGATCCTCGCCCCCATCCCGGTGGAAGGCGCGCGCCGTGGCTACGGCATCATCCTGGCGTACGATTCCAACAATGCCGCCCACATGATGAAGGACGACACCTTCCTCATGGTCCGCTACCAGCCGCTCACTAGCTCGGAAGTGCTGGAAAGCAGCTTCCAGACGCGTGGCCTGATGTTCGCGCTGGCGGACCTCGCCAAGTTCTGCAACCAATAGCTACAGCATAAAAGAACGGGCGCACGTGGCGCCCGTTCTTTTGTCAGCTCTTATAATTGCTGAGAATGGTAGTAGCAAAAGCTGTTGGTCCTGAAGATGCGGCCAAACCAGTGCTGTAATCGCGGAAAACGCACGCGCTGGTTGGAGATCCCCACCGTGCTGTCCATATCGTCAGGGTCTAATCCCCTGCGTAGTATCTGCTGACGAAGTTTGTAAGTCTGGTAAGCGTAAAGCATGCATACCTCCGATGGTTCGAAATCAATACCCCACTCTACCAAACTTCAACATTTTCAGCAAATGGCACCGCCAAAACCCTACTCAACAAAAAAGGGCCGAAGCCGCTTCTAAAATTAGCTGCCCTGCAAACCCGTTAGCACGGAAGCAAACCGGTTCATAAGCCCGTCCAGCGTTCCAGCCACAACTAGTCCACTAAATCCAACCAGATGCTCAACACCCATGAAGCCGTTCTGCGCACCCAGCAGCACCGGCTTCTGCGCCCCCAGCATGTACCCGATTTCCACACGCGCAGCTTGGTTGCTCAGGCCTTCACCCAGCCAGAAAACGCCGATGTCGCTCATGTCCAGCGCCTGCCGTTCCCATGCCACCTGCTTGGCGTGCGCCGCAGGCTCCAGCTCGGGGTCAATGAAGGGTTCGCGGCGCGGATTGATGAACGTCACGTCCATGCGCGCAAACCGCTGGAAAAAGTCGATACGCCAGTCACGTCCGCGGCTCTGGCCTCCCATGTAAATACGGGGGCTCGGCATCTTGCCATTCAGGGAGTCATCAGCTTTGATAAGGGTGTACATGAGCAAAGTATAAGCTATCTCTTCAGCAATTAACAGGCGGAGCGAAACAAAAAACGGCCCTAATCAGGCCGATTTCTCTAGGCAGCGTGCTCCAGAACAAAGTAGTCGAAAACTTCACGCGGCAGTTGCCAGTCCTCCGCCCACTTCACGTCGGCAGCCTGAATCTGGTTTGCGGGAGCAACTTCCGTCACCCGGCTGCGCTCGTCGGCACGCTTCAGGCGCATCACCATGGCGGCAATCTCGTCGCGCTCAACACCAACCAGCGGCTGGGTCGCTACTCCTTGGGAAAAGACAATTTTCGCGTCGAGGCCATTCGCCATCATACCAGCTTTCTTAGGCAGCCATTTCGGCTTCAGTTACTTCAAAGTAGTCAAAAAAGGCGGCTGGCAGCGTCTTCAAATCAACGCGTCCTTCTTGCGTCTCAAGCATGGTGGTCAGTGCCTGTTCGATGATGTCCATGGGCCGTCTCCTCTTGTTAAAAACTACGCTACGCCCCTCCCATTTCCACCTCAAGCGGTGCTGCCTCTTTCTCTCACACCCCTGTCACCCAACTGTCGCATAGCTGCCCAACCTCGCATCACCAAGGGAACAATTTACAGAAATGTTGCAAGCCCTAAAAAAATCTTCATACTTGCAACATCAAGAAAGTAATCACGAATGCCCCCCCTTACCTCTCTTAAATTTGCAATTTTCGCCGCTATGGCTTTCATCTGCTCACTCTACGCGCAGGAGCGCACCGCCGGTGGCACGCTCGAAACCCAAATGACCTGGTCCACTCTCTCCACACAAATCAAGGCGGTCAGCACCAAGACCGACCTCGTCAACAGCCGCGTCGACCAAGTCGTCGTCTGCGGAAAAATCGGCAAGGTCTATGCTCCCTCCCAAGCGGGTGCCGATAGCAACGGCTGCTTGGCCCCCGCCCCCACCCTTCCCATCTGTCCTGCCGGGACAACCCTAACCTCCGACGGCACCAAGCTCACCTGCATCACGCCCTCCAGCAGCATCACCCTACCCACCTGTAAAGCGGGTGAAATCGTCACGTCCAACGGCACCAAACTCGTCTGCGCGGCACCTGTACCACCCTCTGCACTGAATATCTCCGACATCGTCGTCACCCTCTGTCAGCGTGGCGGAACATGGAATGTCGTTGCTACATGCCCTGCGGGCAAACACCTCCTCGGCTGTTCCGGCGGACCGGGGGACCAGGATGAAAAAGGCGAATCATGGCGCCTTATGGCAGAATATAAGAACGAGCGCTGCGTCGGCACCATCACCAAGCCCATGTGCGATGGCGCAGCCGACCAAACCTACGTCCAGGCTTCCTGCTACTAACATCGCCTAATCAAAATCCCCGCTCCGGCGGGGATTTTTTCCGCCGCAGCGAACTAAACCTTCAGCCCCTGCACCCGCGCATAAGCCTCTTTTTTGCTGATGCCCGCCACATCCGCCAGCCACCCGGCGACGTCTTTCACGCTTTCACCAGACTTCAGCTTAGCCACAATTTCCTTGTCCCCGATCTCCACTTGCTCCGGCTCATCGGTTGCACCCTGAATCACCAGCACGCACTCGCCCTTAACCTCACCGCGCCGCGTCAACTCAGCATCCAAACTGTCTAGGTCCGGCCCGATCCACTCCTCATGCATCTTGGTTAGCTCCCGTGCCAACCAAGCCTGCCGGTTCCCCAAAACCTCTTTCAAAACTCCAACCGTCGCCGCCACACGCTGCGGGCTCTCATAAAATACCAGCATGGCGGTCTGTTGCCGCAAATTGCCGACCTGCTGCTTCAAAGCGGCAATTTTACGTTCCGGGAATCCAACAAAAACAAAGCTCCCCTCAAACCCGCTGCCCGCCACTGCAGTTACCACCGCGCTGGGCCCCGGTATCACTTCCACCCGCACGCCTGCGTCTCTCACCGCCGCAACCAACCTCGCACCGGGGTCACTTATTCCCGGCATCCCGCCGTCACTCACCAAAACAACCGTCTTACCGCCTTGTAATTCCTTAACAATTCCGGAAATCCGTGCACCCTCGTTTTCCTTGTAAACACTCACCATTTTGGGCGCCACCAAGCCCAATAGCCTATATAACTGCCCGCACCGCCGCGTATCCTCGCAAGCCACCAAATCCGCCATTTCCAGGCACTTACGGCCTCGCTCCGTCATATCCGAAAGGTTGCCGATAGGCGTCCCTACTACCTGCAATAATCCCGGTGCCGCTTGATTTTTCATGAAAAAGACCCTAAATCACATTTGTCGATCTGACCACGGGGAAACATCAAATGAATATTAGTATCGCGACCACATCCATCGCTGACATTGCGAAAGCATTCAACGAGTTCCAAACCCTCAAAGCGGCTGAGGACTTTTTCGACGACCACGACGACGATATCGCCGGCATCGTCAAAGCGGCAGTACCGGAACCCACGGCCGAAAACATTCGCGCCAAGTTCCGCAAGGAACTCAATTGCAAGATGCCAATTCATTTGGCTCAACGCATCGCCAATGCCATTGTCCGCCTCAACCGGGCGGCCACTCCTCGGCCTGCCAAAGTGCAGGGTCGCATCGCGGCTCTCCACGAATAAGCCGTTACCAATGAATACGAAAAGCCCGTCGAAAGACGGGCTTTTTCCATATCTATACTAGCTATGCAGCGCCCGACCTTGGCTCGCAAGCCCTGCTTCCTTAAACGCCTCGCTCATTGTCGGGTGGGCATGGCAGCAGCGCGCAAGGTCCTCGGCACTTGCCTTGAACTCAAGCAGCACCGCCGCCTCGGCGATCATCTCACTCACGTTGTGGCCAATCATATGCACGCCCAGCAACTCGTCCGTATCCTTATGCGCTACCACTTTCACAAAGCCACTGGACTCATCCACCGCCAGCGCACGGCCGTTGGCAATGAACTTGAATTTCCCGACCTTCACATCGCCATACTTGGCAATCGCTTCAGCCTCGGTCAGGCCAACTCCGGCCATTTCAGGGTGGGTATAAACCACGCTCGGAATCGCGCCGTAGTTCACATGTCCCTTTTGCCCGGCCAGATGCTCGGCCACGGCCACACCTTCCTCTTCACCCTTGTGCGCCAGCATCGGGCCGGGGATGCAATCCCCGATCGCATAAATACCCGCCACACTGGTCTGGTAGTGCGCGTCCACCTGCACCACTCCACGGTCACTCATAATCACACCAGCCTCGGCAAGGCCCATGCCCGCCGTTGCAGCTTTGCGTCCAACACTCACCAGCACCTTGTCGCCCTTAATGTCCTTGCCAGTGCCATCCGCCAGTTCCACACTCACCGTGCCATCAGCGCCCACGCTCTTGACCTTGGCCCCCAGTACAAACTCCAACCCTTGTTTTTCAAACAGCTTCTTGGCTTCAATCCCAAGGTCGGCATCCATTACGGCAACGGGCCGGTCAGCAACGTCAATCACCGTCACCTTGGAACCCAGACGCTGCCACACACTGCCCATTTCAAGCCCGATAACCCCTGCCCCGATCACCACCAGATGCTCCGGCACCTTGTCAAAGGCAAGCGTATCGGTACTGTCCACAATTACTTCATGGTCAAACTTGGCAAACGGTAACTCTACCGGAACACTTCCCGCAGCAATGATGATGTTCTTGGTCGCAACCTGCTCACCGTCAACATCCACCACACCGACACCCTTCACAGTTCCCCAGCCGCTTTTCACCGTGATCTTGTTCTTCTTCATCAGCAGCGCCACCCCGCTGGTCAGTTGCTTCACAACATTTTCCTTGCGGCCGATCATCGTCTTCAGGTCAAGCTGAACACTACCTACCTTGATCCCATGCGCATCAAGATGATCATGAGCCACCAAGTGGTAACGGTGACTACTCTCCAGCATAGCTTTGGAGGGAATGCACCCCACGTTCAAACACGTCCCGCCCAGCGAAGAATCCTTTTCCACAATCGCGGTCTTCATACCCAACTGCGCACACCGGATCGCACACACGTACCCCGCAGGGCCGCTACCAATCACTACAACATCAAACTGCTCGGCCATTAAATGGTTCTCCCTTTGTCTCTCTCAATAAAATTCTCGGCATGCATCGGCTGCTGGCGCACGTCATACCCGTCCCGAATCAAAGCCTCATTTCCACCTTCCAGCATATAGGCCACGATAATCCCGGGCTCATCAACCGGCTCGGGCTTCGGCGCAGGCACTTCGATATAGCTCAGTGCCTCGCTTCCAATAACCAGCGGCTCTGTCAGCTTCACAAACGGGATCTCACGTCCGTCCGGTTTGTAGGTCATGCAGATTTCGCCCTGACCACCCAGCGCCTCAAGCAACGCTTTCCAACCCTCGGCAGTACTGCTCCTGAACCCCACGTGACTGATACGCGCTTCCGCTGCCACCCAGGGCCGCGTCGTTGCCACAGCCTCACGGGCCGTTGTCAGCAACGTGGCGGCATCATGGTGTTCCAACGGATATACCCCTTAAATCCCCACGACCATACGTGCCGGATCCTCAAGGCAATCCTTAACCCGCACCAGGAAGCTCACAGCCTCACGCCCGTCCACAATGCGGTGGTCATAAGTCAGCGCCAGATACATCATCGGCCGGATCACGATCTGCCCGTCCACCACAACCGGACGGTCCTTGATCGCATGCATCCCCAGAATCCCAACCTGCGGGAAGTTCAGGATAGGCATGCTCATCAGGCTGCCGAACGTCCCGCCGTTCGTAATGGAGAAGGTCGCACCGCTCAGTTCATCCGGCTTGAGACCGCCGGTGCGGGCTCGACTACCAAAGTCGCCAATCGACTTTTCAATCTCGGCAAGGCTCAACTGGTCGGCATTTTTCACAACCGGAACCACCAGCCCGCGGTCACTGCTCACAGCGATCCCAAGGTCATAGTGGGTTTTGTAAATAATGTCCTCACCGTCAATTTCGGCATTCAGCGCGGGCCAGGCCTTCAGCGCGTCCACTACCGCCTTGGAGAAGAACCCCATGTAACCCAGCTTCACGCCATGCTTCTTCTCAAACGCATCCTTATACAGCTTGCGCATGTCGTTCACCTTGGAGAGGTCAACTTCATTGTAAGTCGTCAGCATGGCAGCCGTGTTCTGGGCCTGCTTCAAACGGCCGGCGATGGTTTTCCGGATACGCGTCATCGGTACACGCTCTTCCAAAGCACCTTTCGCACGTGGTGCGCTCGGCGCAGCAGCAGGAGCAGCCGCAACCGGTGCAGGGGCAACTGCCGGAGTTCCACCACCCAGCACATCCGCCTTGGTCAAACGGCCATCCTTGCCGGAGCCAGCGAGTCCAGAGGTATCCGTCCCACTCTCAGCCACCAGCTTCTGCACGGCAGGCCCGCTCTTGGCCACACGCTCGTCAACCGCGGCAGGCGCACTGGCCGCAGCAGCAGGCGCAGGTGCCGCCGCAGCGGGAGCAGCCGCCCCACTCGCCGTCTCATCCAGTTCAGCCATCACGTCGCCAACCTTTACGGTCGCGCCCTTGCCGGTCTTGATGCCTGTGATGCGGCCTGCAGCTGGCGCGATAACCTCAAGGTTCACCTTGTCGGTTTCAAGCTCTGCCACCATCTGGTCAGCGGCAACCATGTCGCCTTCCTTAACGGTCCACTTGGCCACAACGGCTTCGGCAATGCTTTCGCCCATTGCGGGGGCCTTAATCTGTACGGTCATAGGTCGCGTCCTTCTCTTAACTAATTTTAATATCTGAAAAACTCTGGCCATGCAAAATGGCGTTCCAAACGTGCTTTACTTCAGCGGCCGTTTCTTCCGGCATCTCGCTTTGGCTGGCCCAAATGGCCTTATCGCACTTGTCGGTCTCAACAATTTTCGGCTCACCACTCCATTTCTCACAAACAAAGTAATAGTCCGCATAGGTCCGGTCGCTGCAACGGCGGTATCCGGCATGTACCTGCGTCAAAGCCCCAAGCGGAACATCCAGCCCCGTCTCTTCCAGCAGCTCGCGGCGGGCAGCCTCCACCAGCGTCTCACCTTCTTCAAGGTGTCCGGAAGGCAAGCCGTACATACCGTCCATGTAACCGGTGTTAGCACGGCGCATCAAGTGAACCTGCTCTCCCCGTTTGAGGAAAACATACACTCCGCCATGAAGCATGAAGCGCGACATTAAGCCGCTTCCTTCTTGCGCCCGGCGTCCCCGAATACCTCGTCAACAATTGCCTTCTGCTCGGCAAGGTGGCGCACGGTGGTACCAACGGCCGGAGACGCACTGACAGGCCGCCCGATGTAATGCAGGTAACCCCATTCCTCGTGCCAGTACTCGCGCACGTGGCTCCATGCACCCATGTTGCGTGGCTCTTCCTGAACCCAATACACATCTTTGCTCTTATACCCGCCCAGTACCTTGGAAAGTTCAGCCTCAGGCCACGGGTAAAGCTCTTCCACACGTACAATAGCCACGTCATTGCGCTTGTCGGCATCACGGCGCGCAATCAGGTCATAGTAAACCTTGCCGCTGCACAGGATCACCTTGCGCACGCCCTTGGCATCAACCGTGTCGGCAATCACCGGCTGGAAACTGCCGTTCAGCAACTCGCTCACCGGGCTCACCGCAGCCGGATTACGCAGCAGGCTCTTTGGCGTCATCACCACCAGCGGGCGCTTCGTTGGCAACTTCGCCTGACGCCGCAGCAGGTGGAAAATCTGTGCGGGAGTCGTGCAGTAAGCCACGCGCATATTGTCTTCGGCACAAAGCTGCAGGAAACGCTCCAGACGAGCGGAGGAATGCTCCGGCCCCTGCCCTTCATACCCGTGCGGCAGCAGCAGCGTCAGGTGGTTCATCTGGCCCCACTTGCCTTCAGCCGCACTCAAAAACTGGTCGATGATCATCTGCGCACCGTTGGCAAAGTCACCAAATTGCGCCTCCCAGATCACCAGGCTATCCTGCGGCTTGGCCAGTGCATACCCATATTCAAAGCCCATGACAGCGCTCTCGGAAAGCGATGAGTTGAAGAAGTCAGCCGAGGCACTCTTGATCCCCAAACCGTTGAGCACGTTCCATTTGGAGCCGTCCGCACCACTCACCAGCACCGCATGACGGTGGCTAAAGGTCCCACGCTGCACGTCTTGGCCGCTCATCCGGACCGAAATTCCCTCCTGCAGCAAACAACCATAAGCCGTGGTCTCGGCAGCACCCCAGTTCAGCGGCTTTTCACCGTGCAGCATCGCCACACGCTCTTCCACCACCTTGCCAACCTTGTCGTTGATCTCAAAACCGGCAGGCTTCTGACCCCATGCCGCGATCACTTTCTTCAAGGTGCCGGCTTCAGCCATCGTTTCAACTTTGGCCGAGGATACCTTCTCGCTCTTCGCCGTCGTCGTCACACCCTTTTGGGCGGTAGCAAACGCATCGGTCAGCTCATCGGCATAACCCTGTTCAATCTGCGCAAGCTTGCTGGCATCAACACCGGCAGCCTTCAACTGCTCAGCATAAATCTCTGCCGGAACCTTGTGCGGCCGGATCTTCTCATACAGCTTCGGCTGCGTAAACGTCGGGTCATCACCCTCGTTGTGGCCCCAGCGACGATACCCGATCAGGTCCAGCACCACGTCCTTGCCAAACGTCGTCCGGTAATCCAGCGCAAAGCGCACCGCCGTCCAGCAGGCCTCAATGTCATCGGCATTCACATGAACGATTGGCACGCTCATTTGCTTGAAGATATCCGTGCAGTAAGCCCCGGCCCATGCGTCTGTCGGATCAGCCGTAAATCCAACCTGATTATTCAGCACAAAGTGGAGAGTCCCACCCACATGGAAAGCCGGAAGCCCCAGAAAGTTATTCACTTCGCTCACCGTCCCCTGCCCGGCCACCGCACTGTCACCATGGATGAGGATCGGCAGCACACCCGCAAACCCAACACCCGCATCGGCCTTGCCGCGTGCCACACCCATCACAACCGGGTTCACAATCTCAAGGTGGCTGGGGTTGAACATCAATTGCAACTCAACATCGCCGCTCTTGGTGTGCGTGTTGTAGGTCTTGCCCAGGTGGTACTTTACATCCCCGCTGCTCGGCCCGCCTTCCGCCGTCAACTTGTCACCAAACGCCGCAAACAGTTCGCTCAGCGGCTTGTGCATAATATTGCACAGCACGTTCAACCGCCCACGGTGGGCCATACCCATCACCACATGCTTCACGCCGCCCGCAGCCGCACTCTCAACCAACTGGCCAAGCAACGGCACGATCCCGTCATTGCCTTCCACACTGAAGCGCTTGGCACCCACAAATTTGGTGTGCAGAAACTTTTCCATGCCATTCGCCCGCACCAAACCGTCATACAGCGCAAGCTGAACGTCCTGCCCGACCGCCTGCTTGGCATTTGCACCTTCCCACCAGTCCTGAACCCACGCCCGCTCGGCTGGTACCCGGATAACTCCGCATTCAACCCCAACCTTGCCGCCATAAACCTTGGAAAATTCACCAGCCTCGGCCTCGCTCAACCCATAGGTCTCAGCTTTCAATTCAGCCGGAATCTGCGGCGCTGCATCCTTCAACGGATTCACCCAAGCCGCCAGATGCCCGCGCGTGCGCCATGCCTCGGCATACTTGAAACGCGCCAGATCCTTGCCATCACCGGCGCCTTCACCGCCAACGCTGCCACCGGCCTGCCAGCCTAGAAAGTAGGCCTTCCATTCGGCATCAACGCTGTTCTGGTCGGCCAGAAACTTCTCATACATTTCTTCAACTAATGGCAAACTCGCACTATCAAAAACCGCAACGGCACACATGGCAAACGCAAACCTTTTTCTACTTAAGTCTTCTTAAATCTCGCCGCACCCTACGCCTAGCTTCAACTCCCGACAACCCCCCGCCACCACCAACCGCCCATAATAATCTCAATCAATTCAGGCGCCGTGGTAATTTTTTCACAGCCACTCCTGACCAGCCTCTTACACCTTGGTCACAAACCCAACCAACTCCCCCGCATTCTCAAATTCCCGCTCGGCCTTGAAGGTATTCCGAAGCCACGTCACCTGCCGCTTCGCATAATGTCTTGTTCCCTGCACGGCCAACCGTGCCGTCTCTTCAAAACTCATTGTCCCGTCTAAATAATCAAAGATCTCCGCGATCCCCAGCCCCTGCAAACCCGGCATGTCCAGCGTGTATCCCGCATCCTTCAGTGCCCGGATTTCCTCCACCACACCGCGTTCCACCATCTGTCCCCACCGCGCCTCGATACGGGAATACAAAACCTCCCGTTCCGGTGTCAGTCCCAACCTTCTGAAGTTATACGGCGGCACCTTCCCCGGCATCGCCTGCCACTCACTCAGCGGCGTCCCCGTATGCGTATAAACTACCAGACCGCGGGTAATTCGCTGCGTGTCATTGGGGTTCAGCTTGGCCGCCAGCACCGGGTCAACCTCGGTCAGATGCCGGTATAATTCCTCTACCGGAAGCCCCCGGAACTCATCCTCAACCGCAGGCGGCACCGCAGGCACCTCACTCATGCCCTCCATCAAACAGCGAAGATACAAGCCAGTACCACCCACCACTACTGGCACCTTGCCGCGCGCCAGCACATCTTCAATCACCTCGGTCGCGGCCTCAGCCCACTTCGCTGCACTCATCCGCTCGGCCGGGTCCACATATTCAAACAGATGATGCACCACCTCGCCCTTTTCCGCCGCATCCGGCGCAGCGGTGATGATCGGCATCTGCGCGTAGATCTGCCTGCTGTCGGCGTTGATCACCTCGCCCCCCAAAGCCTTGGCCACCTCAATGGCCGCACCCGTCTTGCCGCTGGCCGTCGGACCAAAGATCACGAATATTTCAGGCAAACCCATAACCTAGGGGTTCATCAGGGTTTTCATGAAGTCGCTGGAAGGGTCAACCACCATCAGCGTGTTGCTCGGCCCGAAGGATACCTTGTAAGCCTCCAAACTCCGCGTAAACCGGTAGAAGGATGGATCCTTGTTGAACGCCGACCCCGTGATCCGCGTCGCCTCGGCCTCACCTTCACCCCAAAGTTTCTGGGAGTCCCGCTGCGCCTCGGCCAGTAACACCGTCCGCGCGCGCTCGGCTTCAGCCCGTATCTTCTGGGCTTCTTCCTCACCCTCCGCCCGCAACTGGCTGGCTTCCTTCTGGCGCTCGGCGCGCATCCGGCGGAAAACCGCCTCACTGTTTTCCTGCGGCAGGTCGGCCCGCTTCAACCGCACATCCACAATTTTAATTCCCATCGGTGCGGCCTGCCCCTCGGATTGCTCCAATATCGCGGCCATCACTTCGTCGCGCTTCTCGCCAACCAGATCAGCCAGCTTCACCTGCGCCACCATTTCCCGGATGTTGGAGTTCACGATCGTATCCAAACGTTGCACCGCCACGCGGATGCTCCGCACATTACGGTAGAACTTCCCGGCATCCACGATCTGCCAGCGCGTGAAGCTGTCCACCAGCACACGTTCCTTATCCAGCGTCTGCACTTCCTCGGTCGGGCTTTCGTTGTTCAACAGGCGCTTATCAAAGTACACAACCTGATGGTAGAACGGGATCTTCACATGCAGTCCCGGCTCGTTCACCAGCCGCACCACTTTCCCTAGGGCTACCAGCATCGCCTGCTCCTGCTGGCGCACCGTAAACAGGCTGCTCCACAAAACAATCACCACGGCCAGGGCAACACCGCCCCAAACCAGCCACTTACGCATATCCAGCATATCCATTTACTTGGCCTCCCCTTCAGCAGGCGTATTCTTCTGCGGTGTCATCAGTTTATCCAGCGGCAGGAAGGGCAGCACGCCATTCGCACTGCGGCTCGTCGTCACCACCTTGGGCACGCCGTGCAGCACGTTTTCCATGGTCTCAAGGTAAAGACGGTCACGCGTCACCTGCGGTGCCTGCTGGTAAGCCCCAACCTGTGCATTAAAGCGCTCGGCCGCACCGGTCGCCTCGGCGACCTTGGCCGATTTATACCCCTCGGCCTGTTCCAGCAGCTTCGCCGCCTCACCCCGTGCCAGCGGCACGATCTGGTTCGCATAACCACGCGCTTCGTTGATCAAACGCTGTTTGTCGGCATTCG
Source organism: Geoglossum glabrum (assembly GCA_021527465.2). Taxonomy (NCBI): domain Eukaryota; kingdom Fungi; phylum Ascomycota; class Geoglossomycetes; order Geoglossales; family Geoglossaceae; genus Geoglossum; species Geoglossum glabrum. Next base: position 46,014 of record JAJDFE020000003.1, on the reverse strand, counting down.
CCGCCTGTACATCCCTAAATGCCTCGATAACTTCTGTCGGCGGGTTCACGCGCTGGAGCGACACGTTCACGATCACGATCCCCAACCCGTAGGAGTCCAGCACCGTTTGCATCCGCTCGCGTGCTTCATGCTGCACCGCCGCCTTGTTACTGGTCAGCACGTCATCCACCGGGTGGCGCCCGATCACTTCACGCATAACGCTCTCGGCCACATCCACCAACGTACCCTGCGCATCGGCTACGTTAAAGATGAACGCCGAAGGGTTGGCGATCTTCCAGTTCACCGTAAAATCAAGGTCCACAATATTCTGGTCGCCGCTCAGCATCATGCTTTCAGCAGGCATATCGATCGGCTCTTCGCCGTCCTCACCGCTCCTGAAACCAACTTCAAGCTGGTTCACCCGCGTCACCGGCAGCTTCACCACGCTCTCAAACGGCCATGGCAGGTGGTAGTTAAGCCCGGAATCACTCGTCGTCACATAAGCCCCGAAGCGCGTCACAACACCCTGTTCTTCCGGCGCCACCACATAAAGTCCCGTAATCAGGTAAAGCATGAACGCGCCCAAACCCCACCATTCATACCCGATACCACCAGGTCCGCGGCCAGACCGCCCCTTACCACCACTGCGCCAAAAACCGCGCAGCCGCTCAGCCATCTGGTTCACCACGTCTTCAAGGTCGGGCTGGGTCTGCTTGCCGCTGGGCCGTGCCGCATAAGGCCGCACATCAGGTTTGGTAGCCTTTGGCTTGCTCGCAGGCCGTGGTTTACCCCAGGGCCCCTGCCCTCCATCCCATGCCATCTGGGCACGGGCAAACATCTTTTGCAATTTCATGCCCCTACCATACTCACCCTGTTGTGCAGGTCAAGAAAACCCGGTAAGCGCCACCCACCCCGTGCCTAAAACAAAGGCAAAAGCACCCTACTCGATAACGATCTTCACCGGTCCGGCACTCGCCGCCGTCACTGTCTCAATCTTCTCCCAAACCTTGTCAGCCAAAGCCCGGTAAACCTTCGCGCCCTTGCCGTCCGGCTTCACGATCACCAGCGGTCGCCCGTTGTCGGTGTTTTCTCTAATTTCCATCTCCAGCGGCACTTCAGCCAAAACTTCATATCCCAGCTCATCCGCCATCGCCGCCGCTCCGTGCGCCCCAAAAATGTGGCTTTCATGGTCGCAGTTCGGGCACACGAAAACGCTCATATTTTCGACCACACCCAGCACCGGCACATTCACTTTCCGGAACATCTCTAAGCCCTTGCGCGCATCGATCAACGCAATATCCTGCGGGGTGGATACGATCACCGCCCCCGCCAACGCCACGTTCTGCGTAATTGAAAGCTGCGTGTCCCCCGTCCCCGGCGGCATGTCCAGCACCAGCACGTCCAGCGGGTCTTCGTCGCTACCCCAGCGCACCTGCCGCATCATCTGGGAAAGCGCACTCGTCACCATCGGCCCGCGCCACACCGTCGGCGTCGCCTCGTCCACCAAAAACCCCATGCTCATCAGTTTCACACCGTGCGCTACCACCGGCTCGATCCACTGCCCGTCGCTCTCCGGCTTGGCATCCTTCACGCCCAGCATGCGCGGCTGAGAAGGCCCGTAAACGTCGGCATCCAGCAATCCGACCTTCAGCCCCTTCAACCCCAGCGCCACGGCCAGATTCATCGCCGTGGTGCTCTTGCCCACGCCTCCCTTGCCGCTCGCCACGGCAATAATGCGTCGCACGCCTGCAATTTCGGTCGCCATAATCTTTAGTCCTTATTTCGTCAGTGTCTTGGCCGGCTGCAGAGACTGCACCGGCAAGCTCATTTTAAAGGTCGTGCCTGTTTTCGTGGGCATGAATTCCACCAGCTGGCCAATATCCCGTCCGCACATATTCCCGGTCCAAAGCTCGGCCCAGCGGTCCTTGGGCGTTTTGGGGAAGGCCCGTACATTGGTGTCCCGAATCACCGGTTCCTCCGTACAGTTCGGCATCATCACCTGCCCGGCCATCCGGAAACTTTTAACCACATCCGCTTGCAACTTGGCATCTGTCATGGTGTTCCCCGGCGCCAGCGCTTCCAGTGCGATACCACCTGCCACAGGCTTGAATTCAATCATCCGGTACCCGATCTTCCCGCATGCATCCACCGCATACCGCACGCGCCATAGCCCGCTCACAGGCTTGCCATCGGCCCCGATAGTCACCGGCTCGCCAATCGTCATCGCCTCAGCCTTCAGTACCTTTACCTTGGCACACGGCTCGGCAAAATTGCGCTGCTGCTGGCCTAAAATCGCCCCCACCTTGTCAAACTCGGTGGCGGTGATTCCCTCCAGCGTTTTCACATTCGCATCCGCCCAAACGGGCGCAGCAAACAGGGCAGCCAGAACCAGCAGCAGTCTCATCTAGGCAACCTTCGCTTCAATCGTCTGTTCGCCACGCTTGGCGCTCCAGCCGTCTGCATCACTATCTATATAAAGCGCCATGTCGGGAAAATCTTCCTTCAACACACGCCCCATCGCCTGTGCAATTGGCCGCAGTGTCGGGTGTACGGTCTTTTGCGTACGCAGTTCAGCCACATAAACCATTTGCGGAACCGAATACGCCAGCTGGCACAAAATCGCCGTCCCCATCGGGTAAAGGTATTGGTTCTGTAAATCGGTCGCCCCCACGTCTGCCGGAAGCTCCTCGATCGCCTCCAGCAACCGGATGACTTCAGCCTCAAAGCTCGCATACGCCTCGGCGCCGATCTGCTCCTCAACCTGTTCGGCGTACCACGGATAGATCCCGAAACCGCCGTCAATCAGCGGCACCTGGCAGATCCCGTTCCGATGCCGCTGCAGGTCGCGGTAGCTCCCGAAGTCGATCAGGAATTCAAGATTATAAATCCCGTAAGCGGCCAACCGGCGGTTTAGCAAAGCACCTTCAGGGCGGGTGTTCATGGCGGATTGTTCAAAATCCGTCAGCCCGGCCACATCCAGCTCGGTCTTGTTCACCACCATGCCACCGTCTTCAAGCTCTTCAAGGTCTTCTTCTAAAATCCGCTCTTCATCCAGCAGGTTCTGCACGCTTACAAAATTATCGCGTTCGGCCTGCTCGCTGTAGTACTTGGTGCGCGCCTCGTAGCGGCCTTCCCCGCTCATTTCCTCACCGGTAAAGCTGTTCGGATACTTCTCGTAAAGCGTCTTGAAGAGATCCATCGCCAGTTGCCGGATCTCCGGCAGCGGGTGGTTTTTCAACGCCATCAACCGCTCGCGCGCCTGCCGCAGGTTGGTCGTCCAGCTAAACAGCGTCGTGCAACCCACCGGCAAAAACCCGCGCATGATGTCAAACGCGCGCGCGCTCACGGCGTTCTGCCACACTTTTTCACTCTTATATTGGGTCGGATCAAATGGGTAGCTTTTGGCCAGCCCGGCCTTCACCAGCGGCATCGTCTCATTATAAAGCTTCATCCAGCCGTCCAGAATCGCGCGGCTGGCCTTGTGGTTGTACGGGTCAACCATCGGCTGCTGGGCAAAATCAAGGTAGCGGGTGCTGGCTTCCTGCCCGGAGTACAGGGCATTGTCCTGAATCGCCTTGGCCGCCAGCATGGAGTAATTTTCCAAAAAGATCGTCGTAACGCCGCAGTCACCAATGCTGGCGTGGCCGTAGCCCACATAATACTGGCTCATGAATTTCCCGCTGCCTGCCGCCTTCACCTTCTCAAGGTGGTCAACCACGCTGGCCGGACTGCGGCTGTAAAGCGCCTGCAACATGGCTCCGTCTTCGGGGTGAATATCATCGTAAACAAAAATTTGCGGCGCCTTTTCGGCGGCTGTTTGGGTGCTTGTGGCGGTGCTCATGGTTGGTACTCCCCTTCCCGCATACACTAACCTATGCTAAACCCTCTTCATACATTGGGTGCCCAAAAACCGAACATCCGGCACTGAAAATTGAACGCTAAGACGGGAACCGACCTTCATGCCCACCAAAACCAACATCTCCGGCTTCCCCGAGTTCCTGCCGTCCGAGCAACTGGCCTTCGACACCATCATTGCCAAAATCACCTCCGTCTACCAGTCCTTCGGTTATGTCCCTCTGGAGACCGCCGCCGTCGAACGCATCGACACCCTCACCTCCAAGGGTATCGACAGCAAGGAGGTCTACGCCCTCCGCCGCCTCAATGCCCAGAGCGACGAAGGCGACAAGGACATCGCCCTCCGCTTCGACCTCACCGTGCCCCTCGCCCGTTACGTATCCCAAAACTATGCCAACCTCATTTTCCCCTATCGTCGCTATCAGGTTCAACCCGTATTCCGTGGCGAACGCCCTCAGTTCGGTCGCTACCGACAGTTCCACCAGTTCGATCTCGACGTCCTGACCGACGGCCCCCTGCCCCTCGCCGCGGATGCCGAAGTCATCGCAGGCGCCCACCAGGCAATCAAAGCCGTGCTGCCCGAGGGCGAAAAATTCACCATGCGCATCAACAACCGCAAACTCTTGCAAGGCCTCGTCCAGGGCGCGGGCTATGCCGAAGGCGACCAGACCTACCAAGCCATCAAGGTGATAGACGATCTCGAAAAGGTCAGCCCGGAACAGGCTGCCGACCGCCTCACCGACATCAACCCTAAAGCCGATGTCGATAAACTCCTTAAACAAATCCGCACTACCGACCTCTCCACCCTTACCGGCCTCACCGCCAGCGCCCAACAAGGTCTGGATGAACTGAACGAAGTCCTCACCACCCTCAACCAGCTCGTACCCAACAGCGAGAGCTTAAAGCTGGACCTCACCATTGCCCGCGGCCTCGACTATTACACCGGCACAGTGGTGGAAACCCGCCTCGAAGCCGCCGCTGAACTCGGCTCCATCTGCTCCGGCGGCCGCTACGACAACCTCACAGCCTCCCTGTCCGACCGCAATCTCCCCGGCGTCGGTCTCAGCATCGGCATTTCACGCCTCGCCGCATGGCTCATGTCGCAACCGCCCTACAACGCCATGGCCTCCACCACTGCCAAGGTGATCGTCACCGGCTCCAACGCCCCCACCATCTGCCAGCACCTCCGTTCGGCAGGCATAGCGTGTGAGCTTGCCTTGGGAGACAAATCAGCCGGCCAGCACTTCCAAACCGCGCAAAAACGCGGCATCGCCTACGGTATCGTGGCAGATGAATCCGGCCTCTCCCTGCGCAATTTTGCCGACCGCAGCTCGCTCCCGCTGGAGGAATCGACCCTCATCCCCTATCTGCAAACTATATTTTAAAGCCGTCGCTTAACCCATCTTGCCGAAGCGCATACCTTACAGTATGCTTACCACTCTATTTTGCGTGCATCATATCGTTTCCGGGCCATTAGCCCGATAATAAGAGGGGAATCGTCATGAACACAGTTGCCGTGCTTTATGTTTCCTTGTCTCTCATTGCCCAGGCGGCCCCTCCACAAGGCCAGCTCACTGCCAGTATTCCGGCTGTCCAAAACAGCTTCGTCGAAGTACCCGCTCCGCATGTCGCCAAAACCCACCGGGATCTGGCAGCCATCAGGGCCGAGGCCATGCAGCGTTTTACGCCGGAATTCCGGAAAGAATACGCCACGGTCCTCAACAGCGTCACGGAAGACATCCTCGCCATCAAAAGCGAATCGAACCCGAACAGGACACAGCTCTTCGACAGCACCGGCAAGCCGTTCATCGAAGACCTCAACGCCGAGGCCGACGACGATATCTCCGACATCCTCACTCAAGCGGAGTTCGAGGCCAGAATGGGCACCGCCATGGTCGACAAAGACTAAAATTCCATATTGAAAGATCCCGGCCATCGCGCCGGGATTTTTTGTCGCCTGTTCGGCTATCTACTCGGTAACCTTTCCGCGCCCAGCCTTGATCCCGCTGCGCACTTTCTTGCCTGCCAGCCGCCGCTCACCACTGCCCTTTGTCGGCTTGGTTGGGCGGCGTTTTTTTGGCTCGTATCGGGCCTTTTCAATCATCGCCGCCAATCGTTGCACAGCGTCCGCCTTATTCATTTCCTGACTTTTGAATCGCTTAGCAATGATAACAATCAACCCCTCCTTCGTCATTTTTCCCGCCAATCTGGCTACCACCGCCTCATTCAGCCCAAGCGCGCTCACCTCCACCCGCAGCATCGCCGCCGTCGCCACCTTGTTCACATGCTGCCCACCCGGCCCCCCGGCCGTAAAAAATTTCCAGCTTAATGCACGCTCTTCAAAAACCATGGCTCACCTTACCTTTTTATGGGTGTGCTCACCAGCCCCTCACATGTCTGATTATTATTTGATTTTTATCGTACATTCCCTCTTGCCGCCCCGCTACGCAAGGTTGTAAAACCTATCCAACACAACACAAAAAGCACATACCCTATCTCAATCCATGAGTCCGGCGCGTTTTTTCCTTGCAGCACTCCTCACCATCTTCATGGCTTCATCCGCCCGTGCCGAAAGCCCCTATCAGTCGCAACTCGCCCTCATCCAGCAGGGCCACCCCGCCGTCGCCTACAGCCAGCTCCGTCCCAAACTTCTCGGCAGCGCCGGCAACCCGGATTTCGACACCGCCTTCGGTCTCGCGGCATTGGATAACGGCGCCCCCGCGGAAGCCATCACCGCTTTTGAAAGGGTGCTCGCCCTCGACCCCGCCAACCTCCCTGTCCGTACCGAACTCGCCCGTGCCTACGCGCAGTTAGGAGACCCCGCCGCCGCCAAGCGGGAACTCGACGCCGTGCAGTCAAATCCCGCAATTCCACCATCAATCCGTACCAATTTAAGCAACTATACGGATACCCTCGACGAAGCCCTCTCCGGCGGCCCACGTAAAATCACTGCCACCATCACAGCCGCCACGGGGTTCGATACCAACATCAACACCGCCACTACTTCCAGCTATCTGGTCGTACCCGCCCTTGCCGCCCTTGGTCCAGCTCGCATTCCCGGCGGCGCGCAGGGGGAAGGCTCGGCCTATACCGAAGTCGGCGCCACACTCACCGCCACCCAGCCCATCACTATCAGCAAGGCCGTCTTCGCCAGCTTCTCCGCCAATGCCAAAACGCCCTTTGAAAGCTCGGATTATTCCCAAACGACTCTCGAAGCCGAAGGCGGCATCCAACTCCTGTCACCCGACTCCGGCAAACTCACTCTCGGCCTCTCCGCCCAGAAGTTCTGGTTTGGCGGAGAGGACTATACCAATACCCTCGCTGCTAGCGCCAACTGGCAACTACCCCTCACCGCCACGCAAAACCTCACCACCTATGCCACCGTCAGCCATATTAATTACGAGGACAACGACGCCCAGACCGCCAACCGCGCTATCCTCGGCGCCAGTCTCGATAACCGCTGGCATACCCTCTGGTCGCCCTACGCCTTTGCAGGCGTTTACGGCGGCACCGAGCAAACCGAGGATTCCTCCGCCGACTACTTCAGCCATAACCTCATCGGCCTGCAATCCGGCTTCGAACTCTTCCCCGCCGACAATCTTTCCCTGTTCCTCGACGCCCGCTACGAAGTCCGCGATTACGCTGCCGATTATCCATTGTTCATGAAACCGCGTCTTGATAACCAGCTCGACCTCACCACCGGCGCCACCTACGCCCTCACCCGCAACCTCGCACTGCGCCCCCTCATCAGTTACCGTAACGCCTCCAGCAATATCGGGTTCTATAATTACCAGCGCTGGCTCGCCAGCCTCGGCCTGAGGTATTTGCTATGAGAAACCTGCTCGCAACACTCATCCTCATCACAGCGCCCTTCAGCGCGCACGCTATGCCAAGCATCTCCACCCTGTTTGGCACCCAGCGCTTCACCCCTAACACGCCCCACACCGTCACCGGCCCCCTCGTGCAATTGCAAACCGAAGGCGGCAGTGTACTCTCCTTCCAGCAGGGCGCGCAGTTTCAAATCGACGATACCGGCACCGTCACACTCACTTCCGGCAACCTCCGCGTCGGCCCCGCAGGCACCAGCCCGCTCACTCTCAACCTGCCGCAGGGTGCCGTCACCATTGCCCCCCTTACCGCCCTCACCGTTACCGTGCAAAACAATCAAACCACCGGCCGCATTTATCAGGGAAATGTCCAGGCAAACGACCGCATCTTCACCACCGGCCAAGGCTTCCTCCTCACCTCCAGCGGCGCCCATGGCACCTTTACTCCCGCCCCCGCACAGGCTCCGGCCCTCACCGTTTTAGCATCACTGGAACCCGCCGCAGGTCCCGCCTCCCAAACTCCGCCTGCCAACACGCAATCAACGCTACACCCAACTACCCACCTTTCCCAAATTCCCGCAGCACCTGTCACCCAACCTGAAAACCCACCCGCAACCACGCCCGAAAATCCCATCACCACGCCCGAAAATCCCATCACCACGCCACCCGCACAGGAACCTGAAACCCAACCCGAACCACCCGTCACGGAAACTCCCGAGCCTGAACTTCCCACACCCGAAAACCCCCAACCGGAACCTGACCCCGAACCCGAAACCCCCGCGCCGGAAGTCCCCACATCCCAACTCCGCCAAGGCCTGCTCGCGGCTTTCAGCACGGACCTCCCCGGCATCACTAATCCCAACAATCCCTCTAGCGCACCCACCAGCTTCCTCATGTCCAGCTATAGCAACGGCACGCAGATGCTGGATGAAACCCAGTCCCGCCAGATCCTCAGCCTTACCACCACGCGCCTCAACCGCGGCAGCGCCCTGAATCTGGATACCGCCAACCACAATACCACCGCAGGTCTCGGCCGCTGGGTGGGCGGAGAACTCGTCGCCGTCACCTCCTACGGCTTCACCCAAACCGCAACGCCCATCGCCAACACCACCGCCGTCACCACTCAATCGGAAGACGGACCTGTAACAACCAACTTCGCCAACTCACTGCATTATGTATGGGGAGAAACCCCCACCGCAATCCCCACCTCGGGCCACGTCACCTACAACCTCTTTTCTGCAACCCAACCCACCTTCACCGGTAGCACCGGCATCGCCCTCAATTCCACCGGCGCCACCTTTGCCGGTAATTTGGCGATAGACTTTGCCCCCGGCCCTAGCGGCATCGTCGGCGCCTATCATTTCAACGGCAGCGTCACCATGCCTGAAACTGTCCAAACCGAAACCGGTCCCGCCACCAACCCGATGACTTATGGCTTTACCACCGGTTCCAACGGCGTTGCCCTCACCGGCAATTTCAATAATCCGGGAACCCTTACCGTCATCGCCCCCAACGGCGCTGCCGCCTGCCCCTCCGGTTGCACTGGCACCGTCAATGCCTCAGGCTTCGGGGTCGGAATGTCCGATGCCGGCGCCCTCTACACCATTAACCCGGGCGCAGAAACCGGTATTGCCGGCGCCGCTATCTTCACTGCCAACCCCCATTAAAACCCAAAAAAAAGGGAAGAGCCAAAGCTCTCCCCAATGTAAAAAATCACTGTTTTACCTCATAAAAAGGCACGCAGGATGCACCGAACAGGATCACGCCCTGCATGATCATCCACATGTCGACGTAACTCACCGGCATTTTGCGCTGGATACGCATCAACAAGCCTTTCACCTCTTCGCGCATCAGCTTCAAGCCTTCCAGCAGGGTGCTTTCATCCATCAGTTCGTTGTTGCCAACACCCATGAAAGGGGAAAACACCTGCATCCGGCTCGCCATCACGTCCCTCGGAATCAGCTCGCTGGCCCCGTTGGCGGAAATCACCCTCGACTGGATCAGCTGCCCCATCAGTTCATAAAACTTGGAAATGAAGAAACGCGCGAAGTTCATCAGGATATGCACCATGTCATCCTTGGGGATGTCATTTCCTCTGAACCGCCAGCGCTTTTCAATCTCGGGTGTGAGATTAAAAAACTCAGGCTTCCAGTAGGGATCAAGCATTTTTCCAGCCGCCGTATCCGTGTACTCGTGTTCGATCCAGCATCCCCGCACGCAGGAAGCTGCAATGATCGCTCCAGACCTTAACTCGGCGGATAACTCCTTGTGGTGGGCAATATGTTCATAAAGTTCAGCCACCCGCCTGTCATCCAGCCGAATTTCCGGCACCACGGTCTTCGCAGGAGCATTACTCAAAGTATCACTGTCATTGCCGGTCATCCCAAGCCTCCAGTCCAAAAAGGGCCACACATACGTCTAGCCCTTTAAGTATACGAAAACCCTGCTCCCTGCAACAACCTGTGTCTAAGGCTTCAGGTATTGCGCCAGAAAAGCCTTCGCCCGCGCATCGGCATCTTCACCCGCCTTGCCTCTAAATGCATGGCCCTCACCTTCATAAAGATGCATTTCGTGGGGGATCTTCCGCGCCGTTAAAAACGCGTCTAGTTCTTTGGCATTACTTACCCACACCGTCTTGTCGGCCGTACCGTGCAAAATCAGCGTCGGCGGCAGTGTCATCTGTTCGGTCAAGGTCTTGGGCTTGAAACCGAAATAATCCACCACCACCTTCACGCGCTTGTCCTGCGCCGCCGTGGCAATCCCCAAGGCCCCGCCAAGGGAAATCCCCACAACCCCGATACGCTGCTTGTCCACGTCAGGCTGCTTGGCCACAAAACTCACCGCGTCCTTCATGGTGGAGGTCCACACCGGCACCTTGGCATGGATCTCATCCACATCCGTCACACGCCAGTCACCGGTGCGATTAAAGTAGTGCACAAGGTAGGTTTCATACCCGCCGGCTGCCACGCGCTTGGCCGCATCCCGATACCACGATCCCCCAAGCAAAAACCCGTCGCTACCGTGCATCACGATCACCGCCGGACGCTTCGTGGTCCCCGTCACCTCCGGCAAAAAGTGTTCTACTTCAATCTCCCTGCCACCGCTCATAAAGCTCAGCGTCTCTTCGGTCGGCCGCGTGCCTTCCGGCATGCTTGTGCACGCGTTCAACACCAAACCGATGCCCACCGCCGCAACCAGTACTCCCGCAATCTTCAAACCATTAGCCATTTTCAAGTTCCCCTATCTATTCCATAAGCCTTGGCCGCCACGCTTGTTCCCCAAATAAGCTTGGGAAAACTTCAACTTGACCTCACCCCCAAAAAGCCTACCTTGAGTTCCGAAAATCCAGAAATAAGGAGAGATAAAAAGTATGGAATACCGTCAATTCGGCAAATCAGGCCTCAAGGTACCGGTCCTCAGCTACGGCACAGGCACCTTCGGCGGCTCGAATGAATTTTTTAAAAAGTGGGGATCGTCTGACGTCAAGGAAGCCTCGCGCCTCGTCGACATCTGCCTCGAGAACGACCTTAACTTCTTCGATACCGCCAACGTCTATTCCCAAGGCGCCTCCGAGGAGATCCTCGGCGAAGCTCTCAAGGGCCGCCGCGATAAAGCCCTCATCTCCACCAAATCCACCTTCCCCATGGGCGATGGCCCCAACGACAAAGGCTCGTCCCGCTTTGCCATCGTCAAGGCTGCGGAAGATTCCCTCAAGCGCCTGCAGACCGACCACATCGACGTCTACTTCATGCACGGCTTCGACGCTTTAACACCCGTGGAAGAAACCTTAGCTGCACTCGACAACCTCATCCAGTCCGGCAAGGTCCGCTACATCGGCTGCTCCAACTTCTCCGGCTGGCACCTCATGAAGAGCCTGGCCACGTCCGAGAAATACGGGCTCGCCCGCTACGTCGGCTACCAGGGCTACTACTCCTTGCTGAACCGCGATTACGAATGGGAACTCATGCCGCTGGCCGAGGATCAGGGCGTCGGCACCATGGTCTGGTCACCTTTGGGCTGGGGTCGCCTCACCGGCAAGATCACCCGCACCCAACCGGCCAAGGAAGGCCGCATCGCCCAGGGCGGAGACGTCGGCGGCCCGCAGGTGGACGACGAACATCTCTATAACGTCGTAGATGTCCTCCAGCAGGTTGCGGAGGAAGTTGGCAAAACAGTACCGCAGGTCGCCCTCAACTGGTTGCTCCAGCGCCCCACCGTCTGCAACTTGGTTATCGGTGCCCGCAACGAGGAGCAACTCCGCCAGAACCTCGGTGCCATCGGCTGGAACCTCACCGCCGCACAAGTCGCCAAGCTGGATGCCGTCAGCCGCAAACACCCCGTCTACCCCTACTGGCACCAGATGGGCTTCGACGAGCGCAATCCCAAGCTCACGACTTGGTAGAAAGCAAAACGGAACCCCGCCGCTCCCAAGGCGGGGTTCCTGTTTGATAAACGTATCAACCTAGCCCAACCCTTCGAAAACTTCCCGTTCCGTACACAAAACGCTTTCCATCCCTGCCCGCTCCGCTTTACACTTCAACGGTTATCATCGGTGAAAGGAGCAGTCCTAATGCCAGACGTTTCTGCCAAATCCATTCTTCTCCGCCCTTCCCTGATTATTCCGGTCACCAAACTGGAACTCGATCCTTCCGGTCAGGCCTCGGCACTTCCCCCGCTTCCCGAGATTCAGTTCCAGATTCCCAACGAGTCATTCGGAGGCGCCAAGGTGTCGATGGAACTCCCTCTTGAACGCACCAAGGTTTCGGAAATCCCGGAAAGGTACATTTATATCTTCGGCAACAGGCTGAAGTTTGCATCTGTCGAACACTTCCTTGCGCACCTGCTCAATGCCCACCGCATGGGGCGCATGCTGATAACCGAGTTGCACAAGGGCGTCACGTTCCACTTCTGGAATATCTGGGATAAAACCCTGACTCCCTATGTGCCCTACCACTCGGATATCAACACCTTCGACGGCAACACCAGCGCAACCATGCGTATTGCCGAACGTCTCGCCGACGACATGGAACGCCTCGCCCCCGTTATCGGAGCCCGGACCGCCCTCGAATTCGCCGCATCCGAGCTGATTATCTACGCCCAGATCATGCTGCGCGTGTACAAGGGCGAAAAACTTCTCGCGACTGCACCGGACAAATCCCACACACGTCCGGTCTACATACTGCAATAAACATAAGGCCCGCCATTCATTGGCGGGCCTTAACTAATTCTCATCACGCCTGACGCCTTAATAATCAACGCATCTTGCAGGAGGTTCGGCCTTGCATTTACAACTTCTCCCATAGGAAGAAAATATGAACAGCCTTAAGTCCCCCCTGAATCTGGCCGTCCTCGCGGTAGCCGCCCTCGCCGCCATCGGCCTCAGTTACTATTACGCCCCGTTCTACACCTTCCAGCAGATCCGTAAGGCCGTGCTGGCGGATGACATCCTCACCATCCAGCATAATGCCGATTTCGCCGCCGCCACCAATGCCCTCATCGATCAGCTCCAGTCCGCCATGGCCCAGTCCTTGAAGGATTCCAACACCCCCAACCGGGAAGGCATCCTCGCCAGCACTGCGTTCGCCACCACCAACATGGCAAACCAGTTCTATTCACCTCACATGCTGGTGCCCCTGCTCGCCCAAACCCACCAGCCCGGCAAGGCGAGGTTATCGGATGGGCTATTCCCCCGCCTCCACGGCGAGTACCTCAACACCACCACCTTCAGCATCCCGCTGGAGTACGAGATGCCCTCCGGCCCGCAGGAGATCCAGCTCATCTTCACCCGCCGCGGCGCCTGGACATGGCAACTCATCGAGATCCACTTCCCGCCCGCCATGCTCGCCAACACCAACACGCCGGAAACCTGCCGTCCGGACGCCACGGTCGTCGCCCGCCCGTTCTTCATTCCCCGTACCGGCCTGCAGTATCAGGATTGCATCCCCCACGCCGTCACATCCGAACAGCCCGCCGCCGGCCCCCTCAACCCTGCCGCACTGGAAAAAATGGCCCCGAACGTAAGACGCTTCTTCCAAAACCGCACGAGCGCGAACATCCACACACCCTTCGTCATCCCCAATCAACCACGCTAAGGTCACCCCACCATGAAAACCCTTCTCCTCGCCATCGCCTTCCTCGGCCTCACTGCCACCACTTTTGCCGCAAGCCAGGTCAGCAACACGATTATCTCCACAACCGGCGTTATCGCCAGCGGCGTCTACAGCGCAGGCAGCAGCACCAGTATCGATTTCTCCAATGCCAACACCATCTACACCACCGCCGCCTGCGGGGCCTTCACGCTGTCCAATGTGGTGGATGGCGGCTCCTATATGCTCGTCGCCAAGGGCAGCGGCACCGGCCCGGCTACCTTCAGCCACAGCGGCCTCACCGTGCACACCAACGGTACCTACACCTGCACCTCTGCTAAGCACACCATTTTCTCCATCAGCCGTGCTGGGTCGGATGTCTACGTCGGCATGTCCACCGGTTACTAAGTCCTCTAAGCCACCGTCATGAAGCTCCGCTCCAAAGTCCTCCTTACCCTGCTCATGGCCCTGTTCACGGGCCAGTGCTATGCGTGGATGGCCACCGGAGCTTTCTGGTCCGGCATAGTCTCCGCCGTCGTCGGCACTCTCCTGGGTACCGCCGTCAATGCCAACAACAAACTGTGTACGGACGGTCAAATTTCCGATATCGCCCAAGGCAGTTCTAACCGGATCATTATTTCCGGATGGTTCAGCAATATCGGCGTCTGCACCAATGGAACCTTCCCCTTCAACTTAAGCACCGGCGCCCTTAACATCCCCAGCGCCAATGCCCTTACTATCACGGGTTTAGAGCCCACCGTCGCCGCCACCCTGCCGGATGGCAGCGGCGGCTGGTATATCGGCGGCGGCTTCACCAGCATCGGCGGCACCACCCGCAACCACATCGCCAAACTGAATGCCGACGGCACCCTCAACGCCTGGAACCCCAACATCGACGGTCCGGTGTATAGCCTCGTTCTCAGCGGCACCACCCTCTACGCAGGCGGTTCGTTTTCAACCGTCGGCGGCACCACCCGCAACAATGTCGCAGGTATCAACACCTCAACCGGTGCCGTCACCACTTGGAACCCCAATGCCAACGGTATGGTGATGAATTTGGGCCTTATTTCCAACACTGTTTATTTAAGCGGTATATTCGGCAAGATCGGCGCCACCACCCGCAACTATCTGGCCGCAGTTACCACGGCAGGCACCCTCACTTCTTGGAACCCCAACCCCAACTCAAACCCCCAAAGCCTCACCACAGACGGTTCTAACCCGCTGGCTGGTATTGTCATGCTCACAGGTAACTTCAGTATTATCGGCGGCCAGATACGCAACGGCGCAGCGATTTATACTAACAATGCTATTGCACTATTCAATATATCTCCAACCGACGCCAGCCTATCTTCAATGTTGATATGGCCTCCTATGGGCTCCGGCAGCGCCGTAACGCCTAGCATTTATGTTGCCGGTCCATTTTCAACTGTGGGAGCCTATTCCCGGATAGGTATCGCTAACATCGACTTTAGCGGCAATGTCACCAGCTATCAGCCCGACATGAGCTCATTTGGTAGCGCAAATGTACTTGGCATGACCGTCCAGACCAGCAACCTGTATGTCTTAGGCACATTCAGCGACAATACCGTCTATAAAGTCAGCTATCTGCAGTCCTTCAATGCCCAGACAGGCGAGCACAACACCTCGTTCACACCGAATTATGCGATTCCGAACATGTTGATGATGTCTATTTATGGCCCTCTCAGCAGGCTCAGTAGCACCAGCACCTCCATCATGGTACCGGGAATAACCATGGCCAATGCCGTTCCCCGCAACAACATCGCCGCCATCGACACCGACTCCGGGGCCGTCACCTCATGGGATCCCAACGCCGATTTCATCGTGACAAAGGCTATACCGACATCCACCACCGTCTATGTTATTGGTTATTTTACATCCATCGGTGGCGAAACCCGTCCCAATGGTATTGCCGGCATCGATATCACCACCGGCGCCCCTACTTCCTTCAGCCCGGGGCTGGATGGCACTGTCAACGACATGAACCTTGTCGGGAATAACCTTTACATGATTGGCAACTTCACAGATGCCGACGGTTCGGCCCGCAACGGCATTGCCGCCTACGATATCACTACCAATACCGTTACCAGCTTCAATCCCACTTTGGATGCAGCTCCCTCTCTTCTGACATCCTACGGTACCACGCTCTATACACAGGGAGCCTTCACCACCGTGAACGGCTCGGCCCGCAATGGTTTCGCTGCCTTCAGCACGGCCACCGGCGCCCTCACCGGCTGGAATCCACCTGCCCAGGATAATGGCGTGAATGCCATTAAATCAGACGGCACCAACGTCTATATCGGCGGCACATTCGCCCATATGGGCGCCACCGCCCGTAACTATGTCGCCTCTGTCGATGCCTCTTCAGGTGCACTCACCTCATGGGCCCCTGTGCTGGATGGTTCAATAAGCAATATCAATGTCGATGCATCCAATGTCTATCTCGGTGGAGGGTTTCAGAACGTCAACGGTACGCCTACAGGCTGTTTTGCCATCACCAACAAAACCACCGGTGCATCCACGTCTTTTGCCGCCACTTGTGATGGAGGTATGTATGGATTTTCCACTGGCGGCCCCATGCTTCCCTTGGGCACGAATGTCTACATTGGCGGCAGCTACAGCTTGCTCAATGGTCTTCCCCGCGGCGGCTACTCCGTTCTCAACGCCTCCACCGGCGCCCTCGTCTACTAACAAAAAACCCCGCTAAAGCGAGGTCAATTCTAGTGGAGGTGGAGGGAATACAAGCGCTAGCTTGGCTCCCCACCACTGCACAACGTCAGTAATCAATAATACTGGTGGAGGTGGTGGGAATCGAACCCACGTCCGAAATACGTTCCAGTGAGGCTCTACATGCTTATCGTCCGGGAGATACAATGAGCTAGGCCGGTCGCCCCCTTACTCAAGGTTGCCGAGATAAACTTCGGGTTACACGCTCGGCGCGCTAGGCCCTAGAATGGCAGGGATTTGGCCGATTCTTCACCCCCACGCCATACAACAGATGGTGGGAATCGGGGCTGTTAAGCCAGCGCCCCACCCAAGGGGCTTACTGGTTTAGGCAGCCATTGCGAATGCGCCAGCGTTTACACGCGGACGGAAAGCAATCACGTTGCTTTTGGCTTTGGCATTTATGTACCTGTCACGGGTTTTAAGGCGATCCGTAACCTCCGCCGCATGCTCCTCGGGCCAGTCTGCACCCCGTCGAAACCAAGGCACCCCCGAGCCCCCTGTATCCCACAAAAAAGCCTCCCGCTCAACATTCTTGAGCAGGAGGCCTCTTTGGTATCGCGGATTAGCGTGTATCACGTCCCATCACGCGCGGGTTCGGGTTGGCGCTGCCGCCGCGCGGGCCGGTCGTCGCACCGGTCGTTGTGCTGTAACCGTCCGCATTGCGCTCGGTATTCTTGGCACTGTCCGGCCCATCAATTGTCACAGCACCCGGGTTGGTCCCCGTCACCACTTCCGTGGCACTCGTTGTGCCCATCTTGCTGGTCTTGTGCATCTTGCCCTCGGCAAAAGCCGGTGCACTTACACCAGCTACCAAGGCTGTAACAGCCATCATTGTCATGATCTTTTTCATCTTAATACATCCTTTATTGTTAATTCATTAAAACAGCGTGGCTGCGGCATTGCGCGGGTAAACCTGCGCATTCCCGCCACCACCGCCACGGCTCTGCACCGCGCCGTATCCGGTGCGGTACCAGCCACCACCACCGTAGGTGTTGGTGTAATTGGATGTCCCCTGAGCAGGCCACCGCGCTTCATTGCGCAATTGGCTACCCCATTGGTTCCCCCACTCCCCGCGCCGCCAGCTGCCATTGCGTGCTAAGCTTGGCTCTCTACGATGATACGTCGGATACTGGTAAACATTCGCGATCCACCGCCCTTGGTTGGGCCGCAGCCCACCCGTCGGTTCTGTCCGCACCGTGCGGTCAAACATCACGATATTCCGGTTGGGCTTGAACATCCCGGCAGGCACCGTTCGCGCAACATGCGGGCGGGCATGGTAACCACCATGCCCGCCCATGCCACCGGCTTCAGCAACCCATGGCGCCCCGATGAAAACCCCCAGCGAAAGAGTCGTCAGCAAAGTCTTCATCGTGCCCACGGCCTTTTCCTGTCGTTTAGTAGGCCGTGCTGCTCACAGTACCCGTGCCACGCAGCTGGCCACTCGCGCCACTGTTAGCCGGGCTTGTGCTAGGGCGAATAACTCCGCTGGTACCGATCCCGCTACGGCCGCTCAGCGTGCCGCCACGGCCGGAGGTGTTGATCCGCGCGGCAGAGTCAGACTGCGTGCTCACGGCACTCGTGCCACTGCGTCCGGTGTCATCGATCACACCGTTCACGCGGTTGGCGCCGCCGGAGGAATTGATTCCCGCATCCACACCCACGCCAAGGCTGCCGTTAGCGGAAGCCGGTCCGGTATCAACACTGGTATTAATGTTGGAATTCGCGCTGGTACCCACGGCCGGGCGTCCGGACGAGCTACCTAAGTTAGAGCCCACACTGCCGGAACCACTGCCGCTGGCACCCATGCTGCTGCCAGCTCCGGACGAACTGCCCGCACTGCCACCGGCACTACCGCCGCCAGATCCACCGGACCCGCCGCCCATACCGGCTGCCTGTGCACCAGCCACGGCCAGCATCAGGCCGCCTGCAATCATCATCGTTTTCGTTGTCGTTGTCGTTTTCATGGTCTTGTCTTTCGTTATTTTTCAAAATTGATTTTTCAAAAAAGTCGTTCAGCAATTACATTCCGTGCTTGATAGCTTTATGGCTGTTACTGGTCGGCGCCGTATTGCTGGTCATAGGCTGAATGTCATCATTGGGCGGTATAATCTGGCTGCTGCTCACCATCATTCCCTGGTTGTTCACCGTGTTGCCGGTGCGGTCGTTACCTACACCACTTCGGCTTTCAGCCTCAGGGGCTGTTGCTGTCAGCAGTCCTGCCACCATCGCGGCCGTTCCCGCCATGGCACCCAGATGCATCAGCAAAGTCTTTTTCATCGGCGTTCCTCCCCTTGGTTCACACCCATTCAACGCACCGCCAGCGCAATAGTTTCAATGGTCCCAAATTGTAACATGGGTGTAAGGCCAACAACTTAGGCAAAGCCGCATGGAACCCGCTGCCCGCCTCATGAAACCCGAATGCAGGCCCCAATTATAGGCAGTCAAGTTTGAATTTTGCACAACATATCATTGGCTCCGGCGCCATAACCGTGTAGGTTCGTTCCCATGCAAGATACCCCGACAACCAGCCTCACCGATACGCCCAAACCAGCCCCGCGCCGCTGGACGTCCGACGAGGAAGCTGAGCTGACCACTGCCTACAAGGCGGGCCTGCCCATTGCACAAATTGCCTCGCAGCTTGGCCGCACCTCCGGTGCCATCACCGCACGCCTGCAACTGATGGACCTCGTCCATTACGGCCCCTACACCGCCCTCATCAACCAGCCGGATGATGAAAGCCCCATCGAACTCTCCCACGCCGGCCAACCTTGGACCGAAGCCGACACCGCGCGTCTCATCGTCACCCACCACACCAGCGGCAACCCGGAAGGTCTGGTGGAATTGTCCGCCGAACTCGGCCGCAAACCACGCAGCCTCGCGCTCAAACTTGTCAGTCTCGGCCTCATTACGCCGCAACCCAACCCCAATCCCAACCCTGCCCCGCGCGCCGAGATCAAACCGCCCAAGCCCAAGCTTGCCAACACCGCCCCTGCCAAGCCCACCGGCAAGTCCATTAAAATTACCGTCACGCCAGAGTTCCAAACCGCATGGAACGCCATCGCAGAAAACGAGAACCTGCTCATCCTCGGTAGCGCAGGCACCGGCAAAAGCACCTTTCTCAAGTGGCTGCGCAAACAGCTGGAAGGCAAAAAAGCCTACGCCGTCCTCGCCCCCACCGGCATGGCCGCCCTCAACGTCGGCGGCCAGACCATCCATAGCTTTTTTGGCCTGAAGCGGGATGCATTGCAGGGCGGCGAAGCTTGGCATAAACCCCGCAACCCCAAGATCTTTAGCAGCCTCAAACTGATTGTCATCGACGAGATCTCCATGGTCCGCGCCGATATCTTCGATACGGTAGATCGCTTCCTGCGCAAGTTCGGCCCCTCCCCCAAGCAGCCCTTTGGCGGCGTACAAATGGTCCTGATGGGAGACCTCTGCCAACTCCCACCCGTCGTCCGGTCGGATGAAATGGCCTACTTCGAAAGCTTCTACCCCACTCCCTTCTTCTTCAGCAGCCACGCCTGGAATGACGGCCACTTCGGCATCGTCCAGTTCTCGCAAATTTTCCGCCAGACCGACCAGCCTTTCATCGACATCCTCAATCAGGTCCGTCACGGCCAATCCGGCACCAGCCTGCTCAACACACTGAACGAACGCCTCACCAACAATCCGCCCAACGGCGCCGTGGTTCTCGCCGCCCGCAACCGCACGGTGGAAGAAATCAACGCCCGCAACTTGGCCAACCTCAAAACCGCCACGGCTACTTATAATGCGGATACCTTGGGCGACGTCGACCCCAACAGCTTCACCACCCCCCAGCAGCTCGTCCTCAAGGTCGGCGCCCGCGTCATGTTCACGCGTAACGACCCCAACCAGCGCTGGGTCAACGGTTCACTGGCCGAGGTCACGCACTGCGGTAAGGCCACGGTCACGGTCAAGATGCCCGACGGAGAGACCCACATCGTCGAACCCACCAAATGGGAAACCACCAAGTACAAGCTGGATGAAAACACACAGTCCCTTACCGCCACCGTCGCCGGCACCTTCACGCAAATCCCGCTAACCCTTGCGTGGGCCCTCACCATCCACAAGGCACAGGGCCAAACCATCCCAACCTGTGTGATCGACCTCTCCGACGGTGGCACCTTCGCCGAAGGCCAGCTCTACGTCGCCCTCTCACGCGCCCGCAGCCTCGAGAGCATCCACCTCACCACCCCCATTACCGCCCGCCACATCAAAACCAATCCGGCGGTGCTGGACTTCTACCGCCAGCTCGCCAGCTAGCGCCCAAATCCCTCCTTGGCATTCAGTGGTCTTGATGGTATACAAATACCAGAAATCACGTTCCGCGTCACACCAACCGGAGACATGCCATGTCTACATCAGCATCGTTTACACAAATTATCCAATCCTCGCACGGCATCACCCCTGCGTGGGAAGAAACCACCGGCCTTAACGAATGGTTCGCATGGGTCGTCAACCATATCGTCGGCATGATGTCCGTCGGCAACAAGACCGACCGCCTTCAAGCCGATGCAACCCGCCTCATGCTCATCAGCGCCGCAACGCCCAACCGGGTACAAAAAAGCTGGCATCCGTTCCTCACCGTTCTGTTACAGGACCGGCTCATGGAACTGGTCATCGATATGCCGGGCAGCGACAAGCTCGTTGCATTCATCTTGGAGATCATCGGCTTCCGCGCACGCCCCTCAAAAGGCCGCAAGGTACAGGCACATGAACTGGACGAACTTAACGAAAATATCGGCCGCACTCGTTCCCTGCTCCAGAATATGGAAGACCAAAACGATCGCCGCTGCATCGCTTTCGCCCTCAATGCCATCAGCTTAGCCGCAGCCAAACACCAGCCACCGGAGAACATGGCCCATATCGTGCGGGAAGTCGTCAATGCCATGAACTGTCTGGAGGGTAAATCCAGCAAGTCCTCCTATGAACTCATCGCGGAAGACCTGCTGGCCTGCCTGAACAAACTACCGATGGGAGACACCCTCTACGTCCAGTCTCCCCTGCTGGAAAAACTCGGCACATCGACTCAGGTACCCGACACCACCCGCTAATACAAAGCGCCGCCCAACCCGGGCGGCGCTTTTTTATGCCGTCTATTCCGCAACCCATCCGGTATTATGCGTCGCCTTCATCTCGATCACATCCACCTGCAATCCCGTCTCGGCCATGAACACCGGCACCACACCCGGCGGCACCACCAGATCGTCCACTCCCACATAAGCTACCACCGGCATCTCTCGCTTGAAGGCCGGATACGGCGCCACGTTCATCTTCGTCACATGGTGCTGGGCGTTCACCCAGTTGGGCATTAGGTTGCCTGCAACGGTCGTTACCTTGGTCACATTCGGCAACCGCGCCGCCACCTGTATGGCCACCCACGCACCTCCACTGTAACCGACCAGTTCCACCGGCCGCCCGTCACTCTCCTTCTGCACGATCTCCGTATAAACCCTCGCCACCTGATCCGTAAAACGCCGCTCCGTCCACATGCTGCTGTCCTTGCATTCGGGCCCCCTCGTCCACTGGCACGGCCTTGCCAGATATACCACGCCATCGGTCCTATCCGCCAACGCGAGCTTGAGGCCGATGGGGTTCACCGGCGTCGGGTTGCCACTCACCGTATCCCTGCTGATATACGCCCGCCCGTCCCCCTCTATATATATACGTGTGGTCGGCTTGCCACTTGTCCGCACGGTGGCAATTGTCCATCCGTCCACCACGGTCTCGGATCGTTGCACGTGCAAGTAATTGTCTGATATCCTGCCACTTTTTCCATCAGTCCAGAATTGCAAGGGCTTAACCGCTTCGCTACAGCTAGTTAATGCAAGCACACAGCCAAAAGCTGCAAACTGTCCCCAGTGTCCCATTCGCCACAAGGGCTTTTTCAAACGCCTTATGTTTGCCCAAACACTGTAAATAACCCTAGCCAAACACATTTTACGCCCCTAACTTTCCACCACCTTACTAACAAAAATCAAGGATTGTCACCCATGACTTCACGCACCCTCAAGTTGCTGACCGCGTCTACTGCATTTGTTGCAGCAGCCTCCGCCGGTCACGCAGCTACCATCAGCACTGCCACCACTTCGCAGTACCTTACCAGCTCCAGCACCGCTGGCCTGCAGGTTTCCTCAACCGGCTCCATCACCACCAACGGTCTTCCCGCTATCGAGATCAGCAACACCGTCGGTTCCGCCAACATCATTTCCGTCAGCACCGGTGGTATCATCCGCAGCGGCGGCGCGACCCAAACCTCCGCGACCATCATGTCGACCAACATTGCCAACGCAGCTGTTACCATTAACAACTCCGGCACCATCGCAGCTGTCAGCGGCACGCAAAAGGCCATCGACTTCACGGGCGACACCAACGGCGCAACCATCCGCAACGCAGGCACCATCAGCGGTTCCATCACGTTCGGTAACGGCGCTAACCTGCTGACCAGCACCGGCAACACCTCCGGCACCATCACTGGCGGTACCAGCACGGATGGCCTGACCTTCACCGGCGCTACCCACACCGGCAACGTCGACCTCAGCTCCGGCGCCAACACCTTCACGGCCGACCACTCCACCATCAACGGTAACTACATCGGCGGCGCCGGTATCGACACCGTGAACGTGAGCAACAGCTCCGTGTTCAACGGCAACATCACCACCGGTGCAGGCGCCGACGTCATCAACGTCAGCAACTCCCGCGTCAACGGTAACATCAGCACCAGCGCAGCTTCTTCCGGCGGCCTGAGCACGATCACCCTGACCAACGCCACTGTCAGCGGAACCATCGCCGATGGTACGCTCGCCGACGCCGACGTCCTGAACATCAACGGTCAAAAGACCTTCACCACTCTGGGTGCCATCAGCGGTATCGAAAACGTCAACGTCAACACCGACACCGTGCTTAACCACGGCCTGAGCGACGTTAACGCCCTCACCATCGCAGCTGCCAAAACCCTCACCGTGAACAACAGCTTTGTTACGGGTGCCGGTGGTTCCATCTCTAACGGTGGTCACCTCGACATCGCAGCCGGCAAGACCGTCACCGCAGGTAGCTATACCGCTGGTACCGGCGCGTCCCTCGGTATCGGTATCGTTAGCTCCACCAGCGCTGGTAAGCTCATCCTCACCACCACCGGTGCAACTGCTCCGTCCATCACCATCAACCTGGGTGCCAACGCCGGTTATATCGCCAGCGGCACGCAGTTCGTAATCGTGGACAGCCAAGGTACCGCCAACACCAACGCCAAGCTGACCACCAGCAGCACCGGTGTTTACCGCTTCAGCACTGCTCTGAACAACGGCGACATCTCCCTGACCATCAACCGCGTCGCCACCGATGCAGTTGTGACCGGTTCCGACAACAAGGCCGTTGCCAAGTCGCTCGATACCGTCACTGCCAACACCAACGCAGCCCTGAAGGCCGTTCACTCCGAAATCGGTCAGCAAACCACTGCAGCTGGCGTTGATCGCATCGTCGAATCCCTCACCCCGTCCATTGATGGTGCCGGTGCTGCAAGCATGGCTATCAGCGTTGATACCGGTAACCAGATCAGCAACCGTCTCGCGTCCGTCCGCAGCACCTCCGGTGTCGCAACTGGCGATGCAATGGCCTCCAAGCACATGTGGCTCCAGGGTTTCGGTAGCACCGTGTCCCAGGACGACAAGGGCGGTAACCGCGGTTACGATGCCAACTCCGGCGGCGTAAGCGTCGGTGTCGATACCGACACCCTGCTCGAAGGTATCACCACGGGTGTTGCATTCAGCTACGGGCACGCCAATGTCGACAGCAACGCCTCTTCCGGCGCCAGCACTGACATCGATGCCTACGTCGGTACCGTCTACGGCAGCCGCGTCTTCGACAACGGTGTCTTCGTGAACGGCCAGGTTGGCGGCGGCTACAACAAGTACGACATGGAACGTAACGTGATCGGCGTTGGCAAGTCCACCGGCGACACCAACGGCTTCCAAGGTACTGCCAAGCTCGAAGGCGGTAAGGACTTCGCGGTTCAGGGCTTCACCCTCACCCCGCTCGCAAGCCTCCAGTATACTTACCTCAACATGGATAAGTACACCGAGTCCGGCGCTGGCGGTGCTAGCCTGACTGTTGATCCGGAAGCTCTGTCCTCCGTGGATGCAGGTGCCGGCGGTCAAGTTGCCTACGCCATCCCGCTGACTGACGGCGGCACGCTGAAGCCTTCCGCTCACGCCAAGTACATCTACCGCATGGGCGACACCGAAATGGGCACCACCTCCACCTTCACCGGCGGCGGCACGTCCTTCAACACCAATGGTGTCAAGGCCGACCGTTCCAGCGTGAACCTGGGTGCAGGCCTCCTGCTCACCACCGTTGCAGGTACCGACCTCAGCCTCAACTACGACGCTGACATCCGTAGCAACCTGACCGGTCACACCGGCCAGCTGAAAGCCCGTTGGGCCTTCTAAATCGGAGGCGTCGAAAGACGCTCCCGACTACGTCAGTAAGGTGACGATCCTCCAACCGCCCTCAGGGGCGGTTGGTTTATTTGGTGAGTATCTCTACCATTCGCCCCCTAGCACTCTCATCCTTTCCGTGATAAAAATCTGGCCTCACAGAACGCGCTCAGGAGAACTTTTGCCATGACCACCAATACATCACTCACCCCCGTCACCGTCCTCACCGGATTCCTCGGCTCCGGCAAAACCACGCTCCTCAACCGCATCCTGACCGAGAAAACCGACAAGAAATACGCCGTCATCATCAACGAGTACGGGCTCGAGGGCATCGACGACAAACTCATCACCGCGCAGGTGGATGAAGAAGTCTTTGAGATGAACAACGGCTGCATCTGCTGCACCGTGCGCGGAGACCTCATCCGCATCCTCGCCGCCCTCATGAAACGCCGCGACAAGTTCGACGCCATCCTGCTCGAAACCACCGGCCTCGCCGATCCCGCCCCCGTCGCGCAAACCTTCTTTGCCGACCCTGACGTCAAGGCAAGCACCGAACTCGATAGCATCCTCACCATGGTAGACGCTGTGCATATCACCGAGCAACTCGCCAACTCCCCGGAAGCCCGCGACCAAATCGCCTTCGCAGATACCATCGTTATCAACAAGATTGACGCCGTTCTTCAACCTGAACGCGAAGCTGCCGAGGCTGCCGTCCGCGCCGTCAACCCCATGGCCACCATCCTCTACGGAGACCACGGCCAGCTCCTGAACGCCGAAGGCAAGGACGTGCCCCTCGACTTCGTCCTCACCCGCCACGCCTTCAGCCTGCAACATGTGCTGGGTGTCGACCCTGAATTCCTGGCCAACGCCGCCGAAGGTCACCACCACCACCACACGGACGACATCACCAGCATCTCCCTCACCACCAGCAACCCGATTAACTCGGATAAATTCGACGACTGGATGGGCAACCTCCTCGCCACCCAAGGGCAAAAGATCCTCCGCACCAAGGGCATCCTCAACATCGACAATGAACCCAAGAAGTTCGTCTTCCAGGCCGTGCACATGATGTCCGACGGCGAGTTCACCACCGAATGGCAGCCAGAGGAAAAGCGCACCTCCACCCTCGTCCTCATCGGCCGCGGACTCGACAAACCCGCCCTCAAAGCCCAGTTCGCCACCCTGTCCGCCTAATGAAATCCGCCCACATCACCCACGCCCTCGGCGCGCCCATCAATGGTGTCGCATGGCTGAATGAAACCGTTGCCGCAGCCTGCGGCGACGGCCACCTCCACCTCACCCGCCCGGGCATGGAAAAACCTCTCGCCCTGCAAGTCTCGCAAAGCCCCCTCCTCGCCCTCATCACCACGCCGGAAGGCTTCGTCACCAGCGCGGAAAACGGCGACATCCACCTCACCACACCGGAAGGCGATACCCGCCTCTTGGTGAGCACCAAATCGATGTTCCTAGAGAACCTCGCCTACTTCGCCAAGAAGCGCCAGATCCTTGCCGCCACCGGCAAAAAAGTGCTCGTGATCAACGAGGATGGCACCACCACCACCCTGCCCCACAGCACGCCTTCCACCATCGCCGGCCTCGCCGTCTCCCCCATCGGCCCGCGTCTCGCCGTCAGCCACTACGGCGGCGTCACCATCATGGCGCTGGATAGCATCAAGAACCCGCCCCGCGTTCTCAACTGGAAAGGCTCGCACCTCGGCCTCACCTATTCTCCGGATGGCAAATGGCTCATCAGCAGCATGCAGGAGCAAGCCATCCACCTCTGGCGCCTGTCCGACAGCCTCGACCTCCAGATGCGCGGCTACCCCTCCAAGATCACCCAGTTCTCGTGGGATAACACCGGCACCCTCCTCGCCACCAACGGCGGCGGCGGCGTCCCGCTGTGGGATTTCTCCACCTTCAAAGGCCCGGCCGGTACCCAAGCGAGAGTCCTTGCCGACAGCGGCACCCAAAACACCCTCGTCACCACCATGGCCATGCACCCCAAAGGCCCATTCTGCGCCATCGGATACTCCGACGGCCTCTTCCTCCTCACCCAAACCGTGGAAGACCGCGCCGTCCTGCTGCACGAGCCGAATGCCAGCGCCGCCACCCAAGCCGCCTGGACCCCCGACGGCCTGCACCTCGCCACCGCCCATGCCAACGGCAACCTGACCCTCACCGACTTCGCCGCCCTTGTTTAAATTTTGAAATAAAGCGATAAATACCGCCATGAACACCACCGCACCCGCCAAGCCCTCCCCGGAGATCCTCGCCGAAGCCGCACGCCAGCACGCCATCCTCAGCGCTGGCACTGCCGCCATCTACCCTGAAAAGGGCACCCACGGACCCGACGGCCTCTTCGACAAACTCGTGCAGGCCCTCATGGAGAACCGTCCCCTCACCGTCAAGTTCGGCATGGACCCCACCGCACCGGACATCCACATCGGCCACACCGTCGTCCTCAACGCGCTGCGCAAATTCCAAGACCTCGGGCACAAGGCCCTGCCCCTCATCGGCAACTACACCTCGCTGATTGGCGACCCCTCCGGCCGCAACGACACCCGCCCGCCCCTCACCGAGGAACAGATCAACGCCAACGCCGCCACCTACCTCAAGCAGGTGTATAAGGTGGTAGACCCCGACCCCGCCAAGTGCCACCTCATGTGGAACGGCGACTGGCTCGCCAAACTCACCTTTGCGGATACCATCAAACTCTGCGCACAAACCACCGTCGCCCAGATCATCGCGCGGGAAGACTTCGCCAACCGCCTCGCCACCAACACGCCTATTAGCATGCATGAGCTCCTCTACCCCATCATGCAGGGCTACGACAGCGTCGCCATGGAATGCGATATCGAGTTCGGCGGAACCGACCAGACCTTCAACTGCCTCATGGGCCGCCAGCTCATGCAGGCCCGCGGCATGAAGCCCCAGATCGTCATCACCTTCCCCCTGCTGGAAGGCCTCGACGGCGTCATGAAGATGTCCAAGTCCAAGGGCAACTACATCGGCGTGGAAGACACCGCCGACAACATGTTCGGCAAAACCATGTCCATTCCGGATAGCCTGCTCGACCGCTGGTTCACCCTCCTCACCAACATCGCGCCTGAGGCCCGTCCCACGCACCCCATGGAAGCCAAGAAGGCCCTCGCCCACTTCATCACCGCCCGCTTCCATGGCGACGAAGCCGCCACCGCCGCCCACCAAGCCTTCGAGGACCGCTTCTCCAAGCGCGAGATCCCCACCGACCTCCCCGAGATCACCGTCCACGCCCGCGCCCTGCCGGACCTCATCGTCGAAGCCGGATTCGCCACCAGCAAGTCGGAAGCCCGCCGCCTGATAGAGCAAGGCGGCGTCAAGATCAACGGCGAACCCCAGAAGATCCCCCAAGTCGAAATCACCCTCACCGAGCCCTTCACTCTCCAAGTCGGCAAGCTCAAACTCGCTAAAATTACTCTGAATTAAAAAATTTATGTTCTTAAAGGAATATCAGAAACCCATACTTTCTGATCAGCATTTTCTATCCCAGCATTTGTCATCAAATTAATAAATGCATTTCTTATCGCACGAGGATATTCTGTAGGACCAATAATAATTCGCTCAATAAGTTGATTAGGAGACATTCCATCAACACCTGCTTCAGGAATATTTTCTAAGCCCATCTTATATATTAGTTGAGGTGTATTGTTAATTAATTCCACTTTAGATTTTACATATTTAGATGGCTCTAGTGTTGGAGAATAAATTATTCTCCATTCACGTTCTTCTTTGAATCCGGGATGCTTAGTGCATAACATACTAAATCTAAAAAATTGAAATACCATGTTATTGATTTCTTGAACTTGAAAAGATTTCAAGAAATCAACTTTAGACTCAAGTCCTTCTACAATTTCTTTAAAAGCTTCTTTAAAATCATTATGGTTAAAATAATCAACAGGAGCTGAGTACACATTAAATGTATCAGATTCTGCATAAAATGGTTTTCGGTTTAAAACTACAGCTACTGGAGTAGAGCCTCCATAAGCTCTCCACATTGACAATCTTCCATGCAGATTTTCAGAAGGATCATGTTCTGATACACAGGCAAGATAAGTATCAGTACGTATATGTTCGACTAAATCATTGAAAAATTTTTCTGCTGACTGAGATAATCCTTCCTCAATTCTTTCTAGAACTGCTTTGAATCTATTTCCTAACGATGTTTTATAAACGTTATTAAGACACTGAAAACCATGCTCTAATTCCATAAAGTCATTCATTGTGGACGATTCTCTCATCCAAACTTCTTTATTATCAAGCCAACCTTTTACTGCTGCAGCAGAAGTATAATGAACGAATTGGCCATCTGTAGAATCAAAACTATTTCGACGTCGCATCATTTCAGGGAAAAACGAGGCCCAAAGCTGTTTATAATCAGGTATAGGAGGCTTAGCTTTTTTCATGGCTAAGTATGACATTCAAGCATCTATATTTCAAAGGTTTTAATAAAAAATTAAGCGGCCGCAGCCGCTTATTTTATTCCCCCACAACCTCCCGCAAAAGCCTCACATCCCGTCCGTCATACCGCCGCCCGTCGCGCTCAACGTGCGCCTCGCTCTCCTGCTCGTGCAGCCGCTCCGCCACTTGGCTCTGCTTTACACTCTCGGCCTCAATGTCCCTGTGGGCGGCCTGTTCCATCTTCTTCCATGCGTCACTCATCATCGTGCTCCTTCCAGTTAATGGGTATCCACAGGGCTAATCACCCGCCAACGCTTGCGGTTCCCCCTCCCCGCTTCACCACGCCCACAGCCGCCTCTGCCCATTTTATGCGCCACAAACCTTGCAAATCCGCCCCAAACACACTAAATTGAAGCTGTTAAGTCGAAATCTCCCATTGGTTATTCATACGAGGCACTAGACATGAGAACCACCGACATCACCTCCAAACCCCACATCCGCCTGTCTCTCAGCGCGGAAACCCAGGCTCTCCTACGGGAGTCCTGCAACGATACACAGATCTTCGCGACCGTCACGGCCGCCTTCCTGAATGTCGGCTTCGCCGACCCTCAGGTCAGCGTCCTGAGTTCCGAGATCACCCTCGGCTTCCACAGTGCGGACTACGAAATGTTCGAAAACGCCAGCCGCGGCTCAACACCGGTTGAAGTGGCCGACGAGATCGTCAACGACTACCTGATGCGCCAGCGCGATGCCTATGTCGCCTCCACCACCGCCCGCAATCAGGATATGTTCGTCTATTAGGGCAGCTGCCAAACTGTTATCGAGACTATCACTTCTGTTAAGGGCGCTTCGGCGCCCTTTCCTATATTCACCTTCAAAAATGCCGTCTCGTCATGCTTTGCCGACACACTAGGTCATAAGAGTGGCGGCCATCCTCTGGTCTAAGCGGAACATAAAGAGCACACTAAAGTTGTACACATACGAAGCCTAGCCGTAACACCTCACCCGTTCACTCACCCCGCGCCGGAAAGGAGCGATCATGTGTGAAATCTTCAAGCCCACCAAACCGGGCGTCTACAATCCCCTGAACACTTCCCTTCTCCGGGGCTGCCTGAATCGCATCGTCGATCAGAAACTGCCGGATGATCTGGAAAGCCTCACCAAACGCCTCGATGAAACCGAGGCCAAGCAGGCCAAAGAGGTTCAACTAGCGCAATGAGAAGGCCCCTAACCAGGGCCTTTCTTCACATCCACCCAAAGTCTTAGGCAGCCATCCGGCCACCACTCCCCACCATTTCGCCACACAATTGGGCGCACAGCCGGCAGTTGTCGGCGCATTCCTGCATTTCCGGCCCGCCTAGGGCGTCACAGCTGTCGGCACACTCGTTACAAACATCCACGCATTCCTCGCACAGCGCCGCATGGTGCGGGCTGCCTATCAGCATCAGGCTCGCGCACGTCTGGCACACCTGTGCACACGCCATCATCAGCCTGAAGTGCTTCGCCTCCACATGCGCACCGCCTTCCGTCAGGCAATGCATCATCGCCGTCCCCATGCATTCCTTGTAACAATCCAGGCAGGCATCAATCGCCGCCTTCATCCCGATAACCCGTTCATTGCCTGTTGCCATGCCTTGCCCCTCACTGCTCATTATTGCCAAGGCAACGCCCGTTAAGGGCGGCGGTTCCATTTGAATTTCCCTGCCATAACTGGTACACATGCCCATGTGGGCGAGTAGCTCAGCGGTTAGAGCAGGGCACTCATAATGCCTTGGTCGTGGGTTCAAGTCCCCCCTCGCCCACCATCAAAAATCAAGGTAATCCAACCACATGGCTGCCACTCCCCCCAAGGTTTCCGTCAACGTCGTCACCTATAATCAGGAAGCCTTCCTTGCCGAAACCCTCGACTCCATCCTCGCCCAAAACTACCCGAATCTGGAGATCGTGGTCACCGACGACGCCTCAAAAGACGGCACCACAGCCATTATCGAGGCCTACCACAAAAAATTTCCCACCATCATCAAACCGGTTCTCAATAAAATAAACGGCGGCATCGCCGCCAATGCCAACCGTGGCATGGCTGCCTGCACTGGCAAATATCTGTGCCCCTTTGCGGGGGATGACCTCTTCCTCCCCGGCAAGCTGGAAGCTCAGGTCGCCTTGATGGAAGCCAACCCGGACTGCACCATGAGCTACCATAACGTGGAGTGGTTCGAGTCCTCCACCGGCAAGACCATCCGCAATCATTTCGAACCCGGCCGCGCACCACTGCCTACGGAAGACACTCTCAAACTCTTCGATTACAATCCCATCCCCGGCCCCGGCGTCATGCTTCTCACCAGTGCCCTGCCGCCCGTGCCCAATCATCCGGAATACCCCTTCAGCTCGGACTGGATTCTCTGGCTCACTCTTACCTGCAAAGGCGGTCTCCGCTACCTCCCCGGCACCTATGTCCGCTACCGCCGTCATTCGCAGAACGAAACCCTTGTCAATCCACGCATCGGTGTCGAACAACTCCGCAGCCTTCAGTTCATCAAAACGCAATTCCCCCACGCTCCCGCCAAAGCTATCCGCCATGCCGAGGCTCTGTCATGGCAGGCCGATGCCATCGGCCAGATAGGTCAGGCACGTTTCTTCAAAGCCTTTGGCTCCTTTGTCAAAACCATTACCCACGGCCGCATCACCGTCAAAAACCTTGCCGCCATGGTTATCTGTCTGGCGGCCGGATTCCTCCCCCGCCCTATCCGTCTCAACATCGCGCAACGCATCTCCGCCCGCCGCTTTTCCTAAAGGTCACATCATGAAAATCTCCTACCGCCTCCAACTTACCCTCAGCATCCTGCTCCTGCTCACCGCCATCATCTGGTGCGCCTACGATCGTTTCATTGAAGACGGCAACTTCGACGACATCATCCCCCACACCCTCTATCGCTCAGCCACCCTCTCGCACCATGAGTGGAAGCAAATTTCGCGGGAACACCCCTTCAAAAGCGTCATCAACCTGCGCGGAGAAAGCCCCGCCGAGTGGTACACGCGCGAAGTGAGCTTATCGAAGGAAAAAGGCATCAATTTCTACAGCCTCGGCCTCTCCGCCAACCACCAGCCAGATCTCACCACGATGGAAACCCTCGTCGAAATGATGCGCGCCGCCCCCAAACCCCTTCTCATCCACTGCAAGCAGGGCGCCGACCGCACCGGCCTCGCCCTCGCCCTTTACCAATATGCCATTGCCGGTAAATCTGCGGCCGAGGCCGACCAGCAACTCTCCATCCACTACGGCCACTTCCCGTGGCTCACCAGCCGCACCGGCGCCATGGATAACGCCTTCAAAGCCTACGTCGCCGCCCATCCTCAAACACAGGCCAACTAACATGACGATCGCTCCCGGCACCCGTATCGGCCACGTGCATTTAAAGGTCGCCGACCTCGACCGCGCCCTCGCCTTCTACAGCGGTGTTCTGGGCTTCGAACTCATGCAACGTTACGGCAGATCCGCCGCCTTCATTTCCGCAGGCGGATACCACCATCACATCGGTCTCAACACGTGGGAGAGCAAAAACGGCAATCCCCCTCCCCCCGGCACAACCGGCCTCTACCACACCGCCATCCTCTATCCCACACGGAAGGACTTGGCCGACGCCCTCAACCGTCTCATCAAAGCCGGCATCAAGCTCGACGGCGCCGCCGACCACGGCGTCAGCGAGGCTCTCTACCTGCACGACCCCGACCACAACGGCGTCGAACTTTACTGGGATCGCCCGCAGTCCGAGTGGCCCGTAGACGCCGAAGGCAACCTCGCCATGACCTCCGACCCCGTCGACCTCGAAGACCTCCTCTCCGAACTCACCAAATAAAAAAGGCGCCCACCGGCGCCTTTCTTTTGTCGAATTAAACGGTCTGGAGCCGGATGCCCAAATTAGCCATCGCCTGCACCACTACGTTCTGCAGGTCATTGAAGATACTGCCCACCACACGGGAAGACTCATCCACCTGATGCGATGCCACCGACGTATCACCGGCCGCCTGCTTGATGCCTTCCATGTTGGACTCCACGTTCTTCACGCGGTCGTTCGTCATCCCGATGTTGGCGGTAATGGAACTCAGCACACCGGTCTGCTCTTCCACGGATGCCGCAACCGAGGTCGCATTCGCCTGCACGCCGCTGATCGCATCCATCACGCCTGAAAGCGCAACCGTGCTTTCCCGCGTCACTTTCTGGATATTCTCAACTTGCTGCCGGATGTTCCCTGTTGCCGACGCCGTCCCCGCCGCCAGCTTCTTCACTTCATCGGCCACCACTGCAAAGCCGCGCCCCGCATCACCGGCGCGCGCCGCTTCAATCGCCGCATTCAGTGCCAGCAAATTCGTCTGGTCGGCAAGGCCGGTGATGATGGACACCACTTCCTCAATACGCTGGGACGCCTCATCAAGTTCGTTCATCACCATTTGCGCCTGCTTGGCACGCTCAACAGCCATGCTCACGCTGTCATTGGTATGGTTCAAACTGCCGGAGATATCCTGAATCGATACATTCAGCTCGCGGATGGACGCATTCACATCGCCCATGAACCCTGCCGACTCCGCCGCATTGGAAAGCACGATGACCGTCTGGCTGTTCGTCTCCTCACTCACGGCAACCAGGCTTGAAACCGCCTGCGAAACTTCCTGGTTCGCCTGGATAACCTTATTGGAAGCCGCCTTGAACGAGCGCAGCACCGCATTCAAACTGCCGCTGATACTCTTGAAGCTCACAAACAGCAGCACGGCAATCACGCTAATACTTAGGGCCGAGGCCAGCAGCGTCACCAACCGGGAAAGGCTCATCGAACTCACCGCACTGTCAGAGGCTACGTCCGCCCGCTTGTCCAGCACCGCCATCGCGGCATCAATATTGCCTTGGAATTTCTGGAACATCTTGGCCTGATCCCCCATGAAGTAGCCCACCGCTTCAGGCTTGCGTTCACTGGCCAGCAACTTATTCAATTCGCCGCTGGTCGTGCGGTAGCTGCTCCATTCGTGTTCAACTACCAAAAACGCGTCCTTCACGATCTGCGCCTTCAACTTGTTCTGAATATCCTTTAACGCCAGCGTAAAATTGGCCTCGGACTGTTCCAACTGGGCCTTTGCCTTCGCCATTTCCTCAACCGTACTTGCCAGCAAATGCTTCGCCTGCGCCACACGGTAGTTCTGGGACTCCTGCACCATCTCGGCCGCGCCGCGCGTCTGCGGCATCACGACGTCGGTGAGGTAAGCCACGTTCTTGTGCACCTTGACCGAGAGGTAATAATTGGCCGCAGTCCCGCTAACCAAAGTAATAAAAGCAATCGAGAAGAGCAGGATGAATTGGGATCGTATGGAACGGTTCATAAGGGATACCTTTCGTCGGGGGACGTTATATTGATTCTTATTTTTACACCTACAGGTAACAGGCTTCATTCATCATACATCCATAAGGTGTAATATCAACCTGCAATCCCAACCTCATTGACCGCAAAAAAGGCGCCTCCCCGGCGCCTTTTTTGTAAGTTTGCTTTAGCTGGCAAAGCTACCCAGGTAATCCATCTTGCCAAGGTCAACACCCTTGTTACGCAAAATGCCGTAGGTGGTGGTCACATGGAAGAAGAAGTTCGGGAAAGCCATCGTCGTCAGGTAATCCTTGCCGTTCATCGTCACTTCACGCGGGCCGAACTTCATGTTCAGCACCTTGGTGTCGCTGCCTTCAAAGCCGTTGGCGTCCACGCTCTTCAGGAAGCTCACCGTCTTGGCAATGCGCTCCTGCAGTTCGGCAAAGGTGGTTTCCTTGTCTTCAAAGCTCGGTACTTCGGCGCCGGACAAACGTGCCCCTGCACCCTTGGCCGCATCGCTGGCGATCTGGATCTGGCGGCTCAGCGGGAACATATCCTCGGCAAGCTTGGCGTTCACAAAATCGGCTTCGTTAATGCCGTTAGCCTTGGCATAAGCCTCGCCCTTGGCCAGCACGGAAGAAAGGTTTTCCAGCATGCGCACAAACACCGGCACACTCATATCGTACATAGTAACAGTCATGGTCATATCCTTTATATTGTCCCAACGGGCATAGTCCTACGCCTCGCCGGCATGCTTCGTCAAGCCATATTTCAATAATTCCGAATTATTGTTATATGCATTTGAAAATGCCCAAAACCCCGCCGCCAATCTCCCTTATAACCTTGGCAACCCCATCCAACCTCGGCATTATCCGGCCATGAAATCCCCCGGCCACACCTCGCAGATCGCCCTCGGCAGCCTGCTCATCAGCCTCATCGTGCTTGCCACCAAATACGGCGCCTACGCCATGACCGGCAGCGTGGCTTTGTACTCGGATGCGCTGGAAAGCATCATCAACGTCGCCACCGCCGTCGCCGCCATCGTCGCCATCCGCATCGCCTCTCGGCCTGCCGACGACGACCACCCCTACGGCCATCACAAGGCGGAGTATCTCACCGCCGTCGGCGTCGGCGTGCTCATCGTCGTCGCGGCCCTCGCCATTTTGCGAGAGGCCTATCTGGGCTTTCTCAACCCCAAGGTGATAGACGCCCCCCTCACCGGCCTCGCCATCAGCACCGTCGCCACACTTCTGAATGTCGGCTGGAGCCGCGTCCTCATCCGCTACGGCACGCGCCACAAATCCGCGGCACTGGTGTCGGATGGCAAACATCTGCTCGCCGATGTCATCACCTCCGTCGGCGTCCTCATCGGCGTGCTGCTCGTCGTCGCAACTGGCATCACGGTGCTGGATAGTCTCATCGCCGGCCTCGTCGCCCTCCACGTGCTTTATAACGGCTGGGAGGTCATCCGCGAAAACGCCAGCGGGCTGCTGGACGAATCCGCGCCGCCGTCCGAACTCAAACTTATCAAGAAGACCATCAAGGCGAACTTGGAAGGCGCCATCGAGATCCACGACCTCCGCACCCGCCATGCCGGAAAAATTACCTTCATCGAGTTCCACCTCGTCGTCGCAGGCTCGCTCTCAGTCGCCGCCTCGCACGATATCTGCGACCGCTTGGAAGCCGCCCTCAAAGCCGCCCTCCCCGGCGCGCAAATCACCATCCACGTCGAGCCCGAACACAAGGCCAAACACGTCTAGTTGGCAGCTGGCCCCTAAAAGCGTACAATCCTGCCCAATGGCCCGCACCCGCGCTCTCAACGCCGCCAATCTCCTCAAGGGATTCCTGCTCGCGTGGTTCATGGTCCTCACCACCTTCGGCATCATGCACAATGCCGAGCATGGCTTCCACAAGCACAGCCACTACGGGCACGAATGCCCGATCTACGATTTCTGTGAACATCAGAGCCTCGGCACCGGCCTCCCCACCATTCCCACCTATTTCGCACCGGCCCTGCCCTTCCCGCCCGCCGTTGCACAGCTCTTCACACTCACAGCCGTCCAGCCGGTCACCGCCGCCCCGGCCCGCGCCCCACCACGTCTCTAAGCATCCCTGCTGAATAACCGGCTTTGCCAACCAGCAAGGCCCGTTGCGCTATCGCCGGATGACCGGCTCCCCAAAACTTAGAGAATATAACGTCCATGAAATACATCCTCGTCGCCATGCTCGGCATGGCCACCGCGTCGTGCTTTGCCATGCCGCTCCCCTGCAAGCCCAATGGCCAGGGCTATTACGGCCGCAGTTCGGTCTACGATCTCGGCAACCCCAATCACAGCAACTGCTGGAAGGAGCGCTCCTGATATGCTCGCCATCCACCACCTCACCTTCAACTATGGAACAACTCCGGTCTTGAACATTCCGGAGTTCATCCTCAAACCGCAAACCAACCTGCTCATTCAGGGCAACTCCGGCAGCGGCAAAACCAGCCTGCTGTTTTTGCTCGCAGGCTTTCTCAAACCTACCTCCGGCACCATCACGCTCGGCGGCACAAACCTCAACCAGCTACCCGCCAACCGGCAGGATAAGTTTCGCGGCTCCAACCTCGGCTTCATCTTCCAGCAGCCGCACCTCATGGCGCCGCTCACCGTGCTGCAAAACCTGCTCGTCGCATCCAGCATGGCGGGCAAACGGCCGCATGAACCCCACGCCCTCGCGCTCCTGAAGTCGCTCGGCATCGAAGACCTCGCCTACCGCAAACCGCACCAGCTCAGCCAGGGCCAGAT
The DNA here is from genome assembly GCA_021527465.2 of Geoglossum glabrum. Classification (NCBI taxonomy): domain Eukaryota; kingdom Fungi; phylum Ascomycota; class Geoglossomycetes; order Geoglossales; family Geoglossaceae; genus Geoglossum; species Geoglossum glabrum. Next base: position 8,504 of record JAJDFE020000003.1, on the reverse strand, counting down.
GCAACGCGTCGCCATCGCCCGCGCCCTCGTCAACAAACCGCAACTTGTGCTGGCGGATGAACCGACCTCGGCGCTGGACGACACCGCGACTCAACAGGTCATCACGTTGCTGCTGAATACCGCCAAGGCCTCCGGCGCTCAGGTCATCGTCACCTCGCACGATGCCCGTCTCAAGCCGCACTTCCCGCAAGTCCTCAACCTCCCCAATACTCCAAGCAAGGGCAAATAATCATGAACTCCCTCAGCCTCGCAGCCGCCTACCTGCGGCACAACCTGCTGCGCACCAGCTACAACATCATTCTCTTCGCCACCGGCACCGCGCTCATCGCCATGGTCCTCACCCTCGGCAACCAGTTCGAGCAAAATCTCTCACGCAACCTGCAGGGTATCGACATGGTCGTCGGCGCCAAGGGTAGTCCGCTCCAGCTCGTCCTCTCCGCCATCCTGCACGCCGATATTCCAACCGGAAATATCCCGCTGGAGGAAGCCAACAAACTCCAGCAGAACCACCTCATCCGTCAGGCCATCCCCGTGGCATTGGGCGACAATCTCAACAGCTACCGCATCGTCGGCACCACGCCGGAGTACATCGCCCACTACAACGGCCAGTTCGCCACCGGCCGCGTCTTCGGTACCAAACCGCTGGAAGCCGTACTGGGGTCGGAGGTCGCAACGTCCCAACACCTCCACACCGGCAGCACGTTTGTGGGCGCCCACGGGCTCACCCCCGGCGGAGAACAGCACACCTTCGCGCCTTACACCGTTGTCGGCACCCTCAAACCCACCGGCACCATCCTCGATAGACTCGTCCTAACACCGGTCGAAAGTGTCTGGTACGTCCACGAGAACGACGACGACGAACCCATCGCCACGCGCCCCTCGCCGCAGCACCGCGAAGTCACCGCCATGCTCGTCCGCTTCGCCTCACCGCTCGCCGTCGCCAGCCTGCCGCGCCTTATCAACAAGGAAACCAACATGCAGGCCGCCAGCCCTGCCATGGAGGCCTTCCGCCTCCGCAAGATCATGGGACTCGGCGGAGACACTCTCACCCTCGTCGGCACCGTCATGGTTGCCCTCGCCGCCTTGGGCCTCCTCATCTCCATGGCCGAAGCCGTGCGTCAACGGCTCTACGACCTCGCCCTGATGCGCTGCTTCGGCGCCTCCCCCACCCGCCTCCTGCGGCAGGTGGTTCAGGAAGGCCTCGTCATCAGCCTTGTCGGCGGCCTCCTCGGTATAGGCCTCGCCCGCGTCGGTGCCAGCCTCGCCGCCAGCCAACTCCTCGGCGGCCAGCTCTCGCAGGCAACAGGTATCGACCTCCCGACCACCGGCATTCTGCTGGCCGGAGTTCTCGCCCTCGGCCTTGTCGGAAGCCTCCTTCCGGCGCTGCGTGTCTACCGCCTCTCCCTGCCCGAACTCCTTGCCCGCTAACGCCCATCAACCGCCCATCATGAGAAAGGAAAAATCCATGAAACCCGCCACCTACCTCGTCCCCATGCTCATCCTCGCCCCGGCCCTGCAAGCCTTCTCGGCGGACGTCCCGACCCAACCGAAAGAGGAGCGCCAGAGCCAAAACGCCCTCCCCATGTCGCACGACGCGATGTGGGGCACCCTGCTCAAGGCCAAGATAACCTATGCCGACAAAGCCCCCTACATCAGCGCCAAGATTCCCGATGAAATCAAGGCTTTGAACAACACCCAAGTGACCATTAGCGGTTTCATCCTGCCCATGGATTCCAGCAGCAAAACCTCGCACTTCCTCCTCTCCAAACGCACCCCCACCTGCCCCTACTGCCCGCCCGGAGAGCCCAACGAAGTCGTTGAAGTTTATTCCAAAACACCGATCCCGTGGGACGATTCACTCCTCACCATGCACGGCACTTTCACCCTCATCAACAACACCGACAACGGGATTTTCTTCACCCTCAAAAATGCCGACAAAGTCAAACCCAGCATCGCCGGCGGCGGCGCCCCCAAAGGGAAGGACATGCTCTGGTAAACCAATACCACAGCCATCAATCACTCACTCTTTTCAAAATTAGATTTCTGTGTAACAATCAAATTTGAAAGGGTGAGTGACCATCATGACCTACGTTTGCAAAACCATTCCATCCCCCGTCGGCCAGCTCCAGCTCGTCGCATCGGATAAAGGCCTCGTCGCAATTCTATGGGAAAACGACGATCCTACGCGAGTGCCCCTGCCCCACCTCACCGAAATACCCGACCACCCGATCCTGCTGGAAACAGAGAAGCAGCTCACCGAGTATTTCTCAGGCCAACGCACCGACTTCACTGTCCCACTGGATTTCTACGGCACCGAATTTCAAAAACAGGTCTGGCAGGCCCTGCTTACTATTCCATTTGGCCAAACACGCAGCTACGGGCAAATCGCTCAGCAACTCGGCATGCCCGCAGGCACTTCGCGCGCAGTCGGCGCCGCCAATGGCCGCAACCCCATTTCCATCATCGCCCCCTGCCATCGTGTCATCGGCTCCAATGGCAAACTCACCGGCTTCGCAGGCGGCCTCCCCGCTAAGGAATTCCTCCTTAACCTGGAAACCCCCACCCTCTTCAGCTAAAGAAAAGCCATAGCACTTAATTTTTGCGCTTGCTGCTCTTGTTCTTAACGCCGCACAGTTCTTCCACTAGGGCCGTCAAACGGCCAATCTCCTGCTCGCGCATCATGTCAATTTTCTGGTGCAGCAACTCAATTTCCAGTTCCGCCTTCAGATTCACGTCATAGTCCTTTTCGGCTTTCTTGCGGTCGATATCAGACTGCCGGTTCTGTGCCATCATGATGATCGGTGCTGCATAAGCCGCCTGAAATGATAGCATCAGGTTCAGCAGAATGAATGGGTAAGGATCCCACGAATACGCCCACGCAATAACATTCAAAATGATCCAGAACGTCAGAATAACGGACTGGATGATGATGAAGTGCCACGACCCCATCACCTCCGCCACCTTGTCCGCAACCTTCTGCCCGGTGCTAAGGCCATCCACCACCAGCGGCCGCCGGGCCGGTCTCAACTTTCGCAGAAGTTTTAGCTTTTCATGGTCTGCGGCAGGCAGCAGTACCGGGGTAGTCGTGTCGTTCTGAGCCAAGATTTTTTATCCTTTTTTACAAGCTGTGCCACTAGCAAAACTCTTCTTATCCATATGTAGCATCATAGCCTGGGTATTGAAAGTTCCCCGCTTGAAGAACGGGTTGCATGCTGAACCTGTGGCTCATTTGCCGTACCGCTTCGTTTGTTTCTCCCGTTTGCTGGAAATGTCCAACATAATGTCTTATCAATACAGGTAATTCGAATATCCCAACAAAAAGAAAACACATGCAACTTACCATCCGAACTCAGTTTTTAGGTGTATTAGCCATCGTACTCGCAATCAGCGCAGGCGCAGGAGCCCTGACGCTTTATCAGCTTGGCCGGATTAATACTAACATGAATGACATTCAAGCTAACTGGCTGCCAAGCGTGTTAAAGATTGCAGAAATTCAATCCAACCTGAAGGAATCCCGCATTGCTGAAGCGCGCGTCCTGATTACCGACGACGCCCGCCTGCAAGCCAACCTCGACCGCGCCGCCAAAGCGCTGGATGCAGTCGAAACCTCCGAGAAGGAATATATGCCGCTCGTCACCATAGGCACGGAAGACGAAGCACACGTGAAAGACTTTGATGCCGCATGGGAGAAAATGAAGATCACCCGCCAAAAGGTGATTGATATGCGTAAGGCCGGCGCCAGCATGGAAGACATCCGCAACCTCTATTTCGGCGATGACCGCGCGAACTACGACGCTGCCATGGACGCCATCACCAAGGACGTCGCCTTTAACGGCACACAGGGAACGCAGGCGGCGGTTCAGGGGCGCACCACGTATCATGAGGCTTACATGATGATTCTGGCGAGCATTGCGCTCAGCCTGTTCGCAACTGCGGTGGCTTTGTTCATGGTTATGCGCAGTATCAGCGGCAGCATGAAAAATGTGCTTAACAGCTACCATAGCAGCGAAACGCAGGTACGTTCGGCATCAACCGAAAGCAAGGCCGCCGTCTCCAGCCTCGTTGCCTCTAGCGAGGAAACCTCCACACAAACCAAGATTGTCCTGAACAACGCCCGCGAGGCCGCCACCTATGTTGGGCAGGTTGCAGCAGCGGTGCACGACCTCAACACATCCATTGGCGACATCGCCGGTAGCGTCCATGAAACCAGTCAGTGTGTGGTAGATGCCGTCAAGGAATCTCAGGAAACTGGCCGTGTAGTCGGAGACCTCGGCCTCGCTGCCACCAAGATTGGGGAAGTGGTCAGCATCATCACCGGGCTTGCCGAACAAACCAACCTGCTGGCCTTGAATGCTGCAATTGAAGCGGCCCGTGCAGGCGATGCCGGGCGCGGTTTCGCCGTGGTCGCGGATGAGGTGAAGAAGCTGGCCGCAAATACCTCGGGCGCAACCGGGGAAATCAAGGACCAGGTCACAAGCATCCAGAAGATTGCTGAACAGTGCAATCAAAGCCTCTCCAAGGTCGTCTCCGCCATTAACCGGGTACAGGATAATGCCAATACGGTGTCCGCTGCGGTAGAGGAACAGAGCGGTGTCGTGCGCCAGATTACCGCCAGCGTATCAGACGCCTCCAACCGCGTCAGCATGGTGGAAAGCAACATGGACGGTATCGAACAGGCCGCCTCCGACACCAGCGTTGCCTCGCATCAGGTCTCCGATTCCTCCGACCGCGTCGATACCGCCTTCCTCAATCTGAAGGGCAGTTTCATGGGCGCCATGAAGCAACTCGGAATCGCTTAAACCGAAGCAGAAAGATACAAAAAAGGCCCGGCAATTGCTGGGCCTTTAAATTATTTGGTTGCGGGGGCAGGATTTGAACCTACGACCTTCAGGTTATGAGCCTGACGAGCTACCGGGCTGCTCCACCCCGCGACACAGGCGCTTCTCTAGCCCCCTCCCAGCCTAATGTCAAGCATTCGCCGTAAATACCTTGCGAAGTTTGTCAGTTGCCCGTAATCTTCCATGTAATAACAACAAACAAAAAGAAGACGCTCCCCCATGGCCACTTCCAAGTCTAAGGCGAAACCCGCCATCAAAGCCGCAGCAAAAAAAGTTCCTGCCAAACCCGCTTCCAAGCCTGCCGCTAAAAAAGTCGCTGCCAAGCCGGCTCCTAAAGCTGTCGCCAAGCCAGTTGCCAAAGCGGCCACCAAGCCAGCGGCTAAACCGGCCGCCAAGCCTGCACCCAAGGCCGTAGCCTACGCTGCCAAGCCCGCCGCTCAGTTACATGCCGTGCCGGCCACCAAGCGCAGCAACCCGCCCGCTCCCAAGTGGATCGATGAAGCCATCGCCCTTGCCCAGCAAAATCCTGCCGTCAGCATCGTCGCCATCATCGCGGTGGTCATCGGCCTTATGCTGGTTCTCTAAAGGTTACTGAGATAATTGAAGGGGCTTCGGCCCCTTTTGTTTGAGCTACCATCTAGCCTTTGTAAAAATCTTCTGTTAAAAGGCTGCCCACAAGCGGGTGTAGCTTAGTGGTAAAGTTCTAGCCTTCCAAGCTAGCCATGTCGGTTCGATTCCGTCCACCCGCTCCAATTTCTTCTTTCCGAATTTCTCGTCATTCCAGCTCCCCAAATCCCATTTCTGCGTTACACTCCTGCCGTGTTAAGGGGAGAAAAATCACATGTATCCACACGCCAGTCATTTCTACATCAACGGCCAGTTCGTTACGCCGGTGGGCACTGAAACCCACACTGTCATTAACCCGGCCACGGAAGAACACATCGCCACCATCACCATGGGCAATGCGGAAGATGCCAACAACGCCGTCGCCGCAGCCGTGGCCGCATTCCCGTCCTACAGCACCACTACACGAGAATACCGCCTGAACCTGCTCAATAATGTCATCAAACTCTATGAAGACCGCTTCGAGGAAATCGCCCAAACCATCATGACGGAAATGGGTTCGCCCATAGACTTCTCCCGCAAATCCCAAACGCAGGTCGGACTCTCACATCTGCAGATCATGCGGGATATCCTGAAGTCATATGAGTTCGAGGAGCCCATGGCCAACGGCACCGTGGTGCGGGAACCCGTCGGTGTCTGCGCCCTCATCACACCGTGGAACTGGCCCTCCAACCAGGTCATGCTCAAGGTCGCCCCTGCCCTCGCCACCGGCTGCACCATGGTTCTCAAACCGTCCGAGTTCTCGCCCCTCACCGCCCTTATCTTTGCCGAAATCATCCACGAGGCCGGCGTCCCCGCAGGCGTCTTCAACCTCGTCAACGGCAGCGGCCCGGTCGTTGGTGCCACCTTGTCCGCGCACCCACAGGTCGACATGATCTCCATCACCGGCTCCACCCGCGCCGGAATCGACGTCGCAACCCAGGCCGCCCCCACCATCAAGCGCGTCACGCAGGAACTCGGCGGTAAATCGGCAAATATCATTTTGGATGATGCCGACTTCACCAAGGCCATCCCGGAAGCCGTCAATCTCTGCTTCGTCAACTGCGGCCAGTCCTGCTCCGCCGCCACGCGCCTCATCGTTCCGCGCATCCGTCTGGCCGAGGTCAATGCTCTCGCAAAAACTGCTGCGGAAAATTACGTACAGGGAGACCCCGTGTCGGAAAAAACCACTCTCGGCCCAGTCGTCTCGCAGATCCAGTGGGACCGTATTCAGGCGCTTCTGGTTAAAGGCATCTCGGAAGGCGTTACCGTCCTCACCGGCGGTACTGGCAAGCCGGATGGCCTGCACACCGGCTACTACGTCAAACCGACCATCCTGACGGACGTCACCGAAAACATGACCGTCGCGCAGGAGGAAATCTTCGGCCCCGTCCTCGTCATCATCCCGTACGATACCGAGGAAGACGCCGTCCGCATCGCCAACAACAGCCGCTACGGCCTCTCCGGCTACGTCTCCGGCAGCCTGCAGCACGCTGAATCCCTCGCCCGCCGCATGCGCACCGGTACCGTCAACATCAACGGCACAAAACCACACCCTTCCCTGCCCTTCGGCGGCTATAAGCAATCTGGCAACGGACGGGAAAAAGGTGTCTTCGGCTTTGAAGAATATCTCGAAGTCAAAACCATCTCCCGCCCCTAACCTCAGGAATCCAGCATGAGCACCCCCATTACCATCATCGGCGCAGGCCTCGGCGGCCTCACCCTCGCCCGTATTCTTCATCTCAACGGCATCGCGTCCGTGGTCTATGAAGCCGAAACCTCCGCCAATGCTCGTCATCAGGGTGGCCTGCTGGATATCCACGATTACAACGGCCAGCTCGCCCTTAAAGCCGCGGGACTGTTCGATGAGTTTGAAAAACTCATCATCATGGACGCCGATGCCAAACGAGTCTCCGACAAACACGCCAATGTGCTGCTCGACCGCCCCGGCACAGGCCTCCGCCCTGAGGTCGACCGCGGTGAGCTCCGCACCATGCTCATCAACTCCCTTCCCGCCAGTATCATCCAATGGGGACACAAACTTACCTCCGTCACCTCACTCGGCAATGGCCAGCACCGCGTTATCTTCGCCAACGGCACCACACTCACCACCGATCTGTTGGTTGGTGCCGATGGCGCATGGTCCAAGGTCCGTCCCCTCCTCACCAGCATCAAACCCGCCTATACCGGCACATCGTTCATTGAAACTAGCCTGCATGAAAGCACCACCCGCCACCCCGCCAGCGCCGAAGCTGTTGGCAATGGCACCCTTATGGCCATCGCCCCCGGTCAGGGCGTCCTCGCTCACCGCCATGCCGATGGCACTATCCAGGCCTACATCTCCCTCAACCGTCCTGAAGAATGGCTGGCCAGCCTCAATCTTGCCAATCCCGCTGAAGCCCTCGCCTGCGTGGCACAGGAATTCAGCGGCTGGTCTCCCGCCCTCACCGCAATTATCACGGAAGGCGATACTCCGCCCATTTTCCGTCCCATCCACGCCCTGCCTATTGGCCACTCATGGCAACATGTAGCTGGCGTTACACTGTTGGGTGATGCCGCACACCTTATGTCACCCTTTGCAGGAGAAGGCGCCAACCTTGCCCTTTTCGACGGTGCCGAACTCGCCCGCCATCTCATCGACAACCCGAATAATGTAGAAGCAGCCCTCATTGCCTTTGAAACCGAGATGTTCTCCCGCAGCGAACCCTTTGCCGCCGAATCCGCCACCAATCTCCAGATGTTCTTTAACGAAACCTCTCCTCAGGATCTCCTCGACTTCTTCACCGGCTTCCAACCGGCCAGCTAATCTCGCCTGTCTGGCTTGGTTAACAGCATTCTCCGCAGTAGCAGCCATTCGGCTCGTGTAAAACGTAAACGGGAAGTAGCCCAAACCACTTGCAATTAAGCTAAAACGTGCTACAACCCCCCTGCCGCAGCGAGAGGCTCATCATGCGAGGCACACATGAAAACCCATAAATAAAGGCATACAGCAATGGCAAAGTCCACTTTCCAACGCAACAAGCCGCACTGCAACATTGGTACCATCGGTCACGTTGACCATGG